>ML818961.1:0-22666 GCA_009831015.1 Picea engelmannii | reverse complement strand
TTGCAAAGAATAAATTATTTAAATAATAAAGTGAAGTGACAAAGTCAAATATTATTATTTAAATAATAAAGTGAAGTGACAAACTCAAAGAGGATTATTTAGATAATAAAGTGAAGTGACAAAGTCAAGGAGAATTATTTAAATAATAAAGTAAATAGAGAACTTTCTAATTATGGAAAGTGGTTATAAGAAGGTTAACCATAAAATGTGGAAAATGGGTTAAGTGGTCAAGTGGCTATTGGATACATGGACAAGTGAAAAATTGGGCAAAGTTGGACATAGGTGACTATGTGGACAAAGTGACTTAGAATATGCTTCTAAGGAAGCTCCTTGGAGAGTATAAATAAGAGGCAAGGCTCTCTAATTTTAATCACACTTGAGAATATTGAATATCTATAGGTGGCTAAGGTAACCAAATGATATTTAAGCCGAATTTCAGAGGGAAAGTGAAGTAAAGAAGGCCAAAATTCAAGGGATGATAAATTCTTTTGATGATGCTTTCTAAGGTATGTTATTTATAGGTCATCTCACCATTTTTGCAATAACTTTTTTTCTAGAATGATTAAGACCATGAAATTGGGAGGCCATTGAGGAAACATATCCAAGTAGTTGTGGTACAAATTTTAACTTGTGGTTCATTGTATGTTTGGAGTTACACTCCGTGGAAAATAGGGTTTTTGGCTAGTCCTAAAACTAGTCTAAAACAAGTTTTTCAGGTAAAAACGTCATAACTTCTTCATAACAGATCCAAATTTAGTAAGAGAAAATGTGTTGGTTAGAGTACAGTCTTTAGTATTCTGTTTAAAATTTTCATATCCATACAACAAATATTCCATGCAGGGCACACTCTACAAGTTTGCTCTCTAGAATAAGCCAGAATTCAACAAGGTATGCCATTTTTGCTATAACTCCTTTTTTGAGAGGTTCCAAGTAGTGACACCTGGAGGAATTGAATAAAACACACCAAAGAACATTGTGTACTATTTTAAAATCTTTATTCATTACAGATACATAGTTATGATTATTTCAAGTTAGGGTTGTTCACTAATCCAAAACTAGTCATGTGAGACTAAAATAAAGTTTGATGAAAATGCTAGTCTCTTGTTGTTAAAGTTAAGGAAGTTTTGCAGGTTGAGGTACAATTTGGTGCATGGTTGATGCACTTATTTATGGTACAAGTTGATTGTAGTTTGTTTGGTACAGGTTGGTGCATGGTTGATGCACTTGATTATGGTACATGTTGATTATAGGTTGATGCATGGTTGATGCATGGTTCAGGTTATTGGTAATGATTGTTTGGTGCAGGTTGATTAGTATGGGTTTACAATAGTATATCTCATAGTGATAATGCGACAATGGTTCCATCATTCTACTTATACGTCAGGGTGGTTGGACGGGGCAAGGATAGGTGGTTGTAGCCGGATAACATAGGGGGTTGTAGCCTCCTTCTGGTTGTAGCCAGAGAATTGAGGAGTTGGAGCTTCCCTCAGGTTATATCCTGAGAAAATAGGGGTTTGGAGCCTCCTTCCAGTTGCAACTGGAAAACAAAGGAAGTTGGTGCTTCCAATGGATGTAATTCTTCAAGACATATAAGAAAAAACATTATGTGGTTTTCTCCCACTTTGGGTTTCCACGTAAAATCACTGGTGTACTGTGTATGTATATGATTGTTCATTTGTTCATTGTTTATTTACTCTGCAAATATTGGATGATAATTCTACATTGATATAACTCTTACATTATATGGTTAAAAAGGATTAGATTGCTCTATTACTGATTCACCCCCCCTCTCAGTAATCTAATAGAATCAACATAACCTGATTATTTCTTCCATGGCTGAGAAACACAGAGGCAACATCAATCCAAAAAAAATGACCAAATGCGAACAATGCAAGGGTGGTGGCCATCAAGGTAGGTTAGAGCCCATTAAGTTTATACATAGTGTAAGGGTGGTGGCCATCAAGGTAGGTTAGAGCGACGTGCAATTACTGCACGTCGTATCCACATTTACTCCATCACCCATAGCCCAGTACGTGCATGCTAGCACATACAACACATAATCTACCATAACCATAGCAAATTAAATGCAAGTCGGATACGCCACCCTTACACTATGTTTTCAAACTTAATGGGTGCACCATCTCTTTGCACCAACATATTATATGCCCACACTTGCTAGGGAATCCATGCCCCAGATTTATGACTTTTAAATTTAAATAATGGTGCATAATCCTTTTAACATTAAATCTTAGCAACACAATTCCATAACCATATACAACTTCAAGTCTAGAGTTTAAATTCTCATTCAAACTATGTGTAGCAGAATAAAACCGGGATTATCATCAAAGCAGTACCATTTCTCTCTTAATCAAGATGCCAATAAGCCTATTGTTTTCCATTTTGCCTTAAAGAGTGATTTCGAGACAATAAACTGTAGAGATTATTTCACAACCAAGACATGAGCACATAAGAGATGAGTCATCCATCATCATATTCACACACAGGGTCCCACCTATCTAGTATATTATTAATTATACATAAATAATATGGCATTGCAACCACTTTGCACGCAGACACCCTATGTTGCGCTTTTGGGTGTCAACACTATGCTCTTTACCATGCGCCTTGTGCGATCTTGACAAATAAAAAATAAAGCAGAAAATGTATTTTTCTTTTCTTTTCTTCTTATTCTCTTTGATCTACACTTGTGCGAGCTCAACAAATTAGAAACAAAGAGAAAACTTGAATTTTCTGGGAAAGTTAACCAAGATCTAACCCAATGTTGTTAAGTTTCAAAATTTTCCTTTTCAAAAATTTTCCTGTTTTTGTGTGTGGTAGTGTTGAGGATTTTTTAGGGAAAAACAAGGGTTTTGGGGGCAAGCATGCACTTCAAAACAAATAGTTAAAAAATAAAGAAAAATAAATAAAGAAAAGAAAAATAAAATGAAAAATGCTCCCCTCCTCCATATCATTTTCTATATATTTTTCAATAGCTCACTTGGTTGAAAGTTACTTTATTTAATAATAAGTTTTGAGTTCAACTCTTTCTTTTTATTAAGTTACTTTTTGAAAAAAATCATGCAACCTTAAGTTATCACATAAGTTTATTAGAAAACACATTTCAAAATATAAAATCCAATCACTATAAAATAATTTTATTGTTCTTTTTTTTAGTTATTTTTTCAATACTTTAATTTATAAAGTAACTTCATTGTAAAATAGATTCTCACTTATTTTATAAAAGTGGGTCATTTAATAAGTAACTTATTTGTAAAAATGAGTTTATAGGAAAAGTTAGAAAATGAAGGGAATTTCTTTTTACTCAACAACCTCATTGTGCATCCATGACCATGTGGGCCAATCTCTATGCTGATGTTTGTAGCATCAAACATGTACTTTCACACATGTCTAAGTGTCTATATGTATGGAATTCGTCCAAAGCCTTCTACCTTGATACTTTACTTTAATTAAATGAATTATTAAAGTAGAGTGATTTTATTAATTAGTTGAGTTTATTTAATGAAATGCTAAATTTATTAGCATTAGTGACTTAAATCTTGGCCATTGATCTCAATAAGGTGAAACTTAATCTTAGCAGTCAATCACTTTGGAGATTAGGGTTAGGTCATAACTCAATATTATAAAAGTAAGGCTAGGGTAAATGAGGAAGGTTGGTTGTTTTGACATAGAGAGAAGAGAAGGACCTTCTCTCAAGGAGATCTTTCATAGGTGGAGAAGGGATTTCATCTAGAGATCAATATAGGTCAGGGAGAAGAGAGAACATGGGAAACTGCAAGGATTTTTGACATATTTCATAGCCACAACAATAGTATAGAGTTGCACACACTTCACAGTGAGGACAAACACATGTGTACGTAGGTTTCAGTGAGGAGAAGCATGTATGTATGGAAGTTTCAGTGAGGAAATATGCGTACATGCCAGAGACTTGATTGTATGGGATTGTACAACCAAGCATAAGTTGCTAGGGTTTGCATGTGCCATTTAAAGTTTTTCATATTTCTCTGTGGGCCATTTTCCCAATAAGGGATCCATTCTAAGATTCGATCTTATTTGAATGATATCCTTGGTTGATGGGAATAATATATTTGTGTATTGTGTATGAGATTTTGGTTTCCAATAGTGCTTCCACTATTTATTTGAGTTGATTATTTCAACAAATGTATTAAATGTTTTGTGAGCTTCTAATTTGATTTACAACAAGGAAATCACTAGATAACAAGACAACTAGGTGCTAAGATTAGAAAATCAACACTCTACTTGCCACATGGCACCTTGGTTACCTTTTATGCCTTTATTAAAAAAGGCATAACTTTGACATTTGAAGTCTATTTGCATGGTCTTTTTCGTTGAGACTGTATATTTTTTCGAGATCTTTCTATCCAAACAATCAATTTCTGCTTTTAAATCCATCCTACGCACAAATTTTAACATGGATAATCCAAGTGATCATTTTCTTATCAGTACCAACTACTACTCATTGAAATCCTATTTGGAGGATGTACTATGAAGTAAAGGATTGTACCAGATTACCTTGGGAAAAGAAAAATCCCCCACTGATTCTACAAAGAAAGATAAATGGGATAATCAAAATGACAAAGCATATGGATTAATTGGAATGTCCATCGAGCTAGTGATTTATGTTTCACATTCAATGAATTGATGGCCTAGATGAAGCTTGGCAAAAGATGGAATCCATATTTGGTAAATACAATGAGATTAGAGCCCACCAGATTGAAAATCATATAATTTCTTTAAATCCCAATGATTTCTCTTACATTGAATATTATCTATTTAAGTTCAAAACACTTAGAATTTTACTTAAAGTCTGTAAAATAGAAATGAAGGATGATTGATGTATGTATGCCATTCTTTCTAATCTTGGTAGTGAATATTTTGATTTTGTATCTACTTTTTACTCCACAAGAGAAACTCTAGGGATTCTTAACACACCACCCTTTATTGAATATTTTTTGTGATTATTTTATTAGAGAGGAAGATAGGCTCTTGCATCCTGGAGTGATCAACATTTTAGGTAAATATAACAAATCCTTAGTGGCCCAATGAAAGGTTAAATCCAAGCATCCAAAGAGACAACATCCTTGCAGCAACAAGAAAAACAAGGGTCCCAAACCCTCTCAACCAACTTGTATTCCCAATGGTGACAAAGGACCAAAATAAAAAAGTACGGAGACTGAGAGACATTGCAATGTTTGTGGGTGAGATGGTCATCTAGAGTGTAAATGTTTTAAAAATACGGAGGCCTTAGAAGCAAAAATGAAGAAGCACAACATCAATATCGATTCTTCTTATTCTTTTCATGGACTTGCACTTTCTTCTTCTAGTTTTTCCTTCAATGAAACATCCATTTATTTTTCTGATGAGTGGCTTATTGATCCTAGAGAATATTATCATATGGCTATGGATAAATCCATTTTTTTGACTCTTAACAGATGTAACACCAAACAAATACTTGTTGGTGATGATAGATATTTTAGTGTTGTAGGGTTTGCACAATTCAACTAGATGATGGTCATTTCAATGATGTATTATGTGTTCCAAGTCTCTCATGCAACCTTTCATCATTCTATCAAATCACTCATTCAAGAGAGGATAAAATAATAGAGTTTTCACCTCATCAAGTTGTAATCAAAGATTTAAAAGATGCTAAACATGTCTCAGCAAATGGAATTGTTGATGATATTACCAAGTTGTACAAATTTGACAACTTTGGGTCATCATATTTTTCATCAGTTTTTATTTCTCATAGCGATGACTTGAGAAAAATTTGGCATGAGAGGTTTGGTCATATAAACTATCACCCAATGTAGCAACTATGTAATAACAATATGGTGATAGGTCTTCCTCTCATTTCTTGCAAATATGGTGTTTGTGCTAGTTGTGTTCTCGACAAACATCATTGGGACAATTTTGACAAATGTACCTCTTGGCACGCCTCACCCCCTTGCAACTTGTTCATAGGGATTTATGTGGTTTGTGTTGATATTATGGTCACTGCGGGAGGTATTAACCTCTACGTGTAACCTTGACGAGACTAGAATATTCTAGGAAGCAAGAGAAACCATAAAACATTGGATAATAACTCTAGAAGACAAGTCGGCTCAAGAGATTAATTAATATTGAGTTATTAGTCTCCAGGAAGAGAAGTCGTCCCAGTCAGGTGAGTTGGAACACCATAAATAAGAGGGCACCAGAGCTCATTTTTCATTCATACACTCACAATTGCATAAGGACAAGAAATGCACATGATTGGAAGACAACTGCAGCTGCAATAGTGGTGACTTGGTCTCTTGGCTATGGTTTGGACTTTCTGCTTGGTCTTTGGTTATTCTTTCTTGGTGTGCTAGCCTTGGATAAATGTGTGCTACCTTGGTTGGCTATTGAATTGCTTCTGAAATTATTTTGTCTATCAAGCTTAAGGTGCTCGGGGGTGGCCTTTGTGTCTATGGTTGGGTGAAAATATTGCTATATTGTCTATGGTGAAACGAGCACACATATTTCTTCTAACAGGTTATGGGCCCACACTATCTTCGGATAGTCTAACCGTTGGGAGATAGAATGGGAGGATTTGCTCAGTTACAGTTGCAGTCAAAGTTTTGTTGCAACAACAAAACCCTAACCCTCTTGTTGAGCCACCTTATCTGAAATGATTGACCTAATTCATGGATAGCCTAGTGCACCTCCTGGTACTCTCAGCAAGACAAGGCGTCAATTTTGAGTTTTTGTTCAAAGTCAAAGTTTGACCAAGTTAAAGTCAATTTTTTACCAAGTCAAAGAAGTCATGAATTACTCTATGAAGTCAGAAAACAAGTTAGAAGGGGTTTCTAACTTCAAAGCATGGAAGACAAGGATTGACCTCAAACTTGCCAAGAATAAAGTGTTGGATATCATGGAACCACAGTTTGAAGCAAGAAAAGAGAAAGAACCTTAGAATGTTGCAGTTATGGAGAAGTTCAAGGACAATGACATCAACACTACGAGTATCATAATGGACTCTATAAAATACCACTTGATACCCTACATCTCTCATCTTGACTCATCTAAGAATATGTATGATGCCCTAACTAATCTCTTCTCAGTCAGAAAGATTGGACGAGTAATGAGTATGAAGAATGAGCTCCATGACATGAAAATGAATGATGATGATAGTATAACATCATACTTTGTAAGAATCTCTCAGTTAAGAGATCAACTACAAGCCATTGAAGAAATCATTTCAGAAAAGGAAATAGTAAATATAGTACTCAATGGCCTTCCCAAAACATGGGATTCATTTGTCCCAAGCATGAACACAAGAACAAAGTATCCTACATTTGAAGAGATTTTGACTTGTTGTGCACAAGAAGAATCAAGGATTTGCGCAAAAGAGAAATCCCAAAATAAATATGATGATCAAGCCTTCACAACAAAGTTCAATAACTTCAAGAATAAGAAGAAGTTTGGCTTAAGGAAGAAACCAAATCAAGAAAATGATATGTCAAAAATACAATGCTTCAACTGTCGAAAATATGGTCACTACAGGAACCACTGTCCTGAGTTAAATAAAAGTAAGGAAACACACAAAGAAACAATTTTCGAATAAAGGGAACCCTCAAAGAAAGGCAAGTAGGATAAAACAAACTTCTTCTTCTAATCAAGGTAACGATATTCTTCTGTAACATAGTTCTTGTACACACCATGTTTACATAGTTCCTGTACATATCATGTGTATCTATTTCTTAGAAGATAAGATGGTCAATTAAACAATACCTATGGAAGAATAACAAGATAATGATTGTTATTACGATGACTACAAGTCAAGTAATGTACATGAAAAAGATGAAGTGCGTTGACAATCTTTGGTGACAAATTCCTGAGGAATCTATTAGATAAGTAACAACTTCCAGATAGGCCGAAATCAGAATCAAAATTGAAGAGACCTAGAAGGATTCAAACCAGAAAGAAGTCAGTGATCAAGAGGAAATTAGAATAAGACTTGTGACACTTTGTAGAAGGCAATAAGGATGCAGACGGAAGCATGGAATCTCTTAGATGGAGGGAGCTAATTGCATAATTCCAAAAGAAGAACATGCATTCATGCATGAAGCTAGGATTAGGAGAGAGTTAATCCTAAACGATATGATCCATTTAAGAATCTGTGAAGATTATAAAGTATTTGTCCATGTTCCTCATTGAAAGTAGCAGCCACAATAAGCAACACGTGTTCAGTTTGACTCTAGAAGAAGTCTTGTTCAAAAAGAAGCCTTAAGTATCCTTGGTTGTCCATCTACATCTATGTTCCTATGATGAAAGGAAGAAGTTGGAATCTTCGGGAAGGAAGGGCATGTAATCTATAGAAGACTCCATGGACCCCAAAGTTAAAGAGGAACATGAGGAAAACCTGAAGATTCCAAGAAAGAAAGAAAATCCAGAACAACCGGTTATTATATCGATAATCATAAGACTACTAACATGGTTTGAACCCACTAGAAGCAGTCAAGTAGAAGGAATGGAAGCTGTGATGAAGAACAATGTATGTAAGAAATTGTGAAAAAGACTTATGAATGGAAGCATTGCGAGAAACAACACTAGAGGTTCTTCTAGAAGGAGGGAGAAGACTGTGACAACAACGTTTTCCAGTAAACCATATATAACTATATCTGAGCTATTAGATCTCTTGCAATATCCATGGATTGAAGTTTACATCAGTTGGATGTAAAAGACTATTCTTCACAATAGAGCAATTGAGGAAGAAACTTATGTAGAGCAATATCAAGGTTTCGAGGTATACGAGAAAGAAGCACATGTATAGAAATGGAAGAAGACCTTGTGTAGATTCAAGAAACTTGATGCAGAGAGTATCTCATATACAACAGAACCATGGCAAAAACTTCCTATGATAGAGAAAGTGTATCATAATGGTTACTCATAAGTCTAGGATGATGGACTGCAAATCCATGGAAAACTCCCATGATGACATATCTAAAGAAGTTGAGAGACTCTAATCCAATAGACCCGTCTCTGTATCGACAATTGATTGGCGCGTTAATGTATTTGGAGAATACTTAGTCGGATATTTGTTTTGTGGGACGTTTAAGTTATGATATAGAACTGCATGGATTTATTGATTTAGATTGGGCAGAGAGTGCAAATGATAGAAGAAGTGCTACTTGGATATGTTTCAGTTTGAGATTTTCCACGATGTCATGGGATTGAAGGAAACATAAGTCTATTGCACTCAGCACTGCAAAAGCAGAGTATATTGCAGCTTGTGATGCGTGTATGAAAGAAGTGTGGCTCCGTAAGTTGGTTTTTGAACCATCTGTTCAGGTGCTGAATTCGACCATGATATATTGTAATGATCAGAGCTATGTGAATCTTTCAAAGAACACAATGTTCCATGATAGGTTGAAACAGATTGAGATGAAGCATTATATTATTTGGGATAAAGTACATAAGGGAGATGTGGTTCTCCAGTATATCTCCACAGATGAGCAAATATTTTGGTAAAGCCTCTGTCCAAGATGAGAAGTTTGTGTACTCAAGGGACAAGTTGGGGCTCGTGTTGACGACTTCCTTATTGAAAAAGGAAGTGATTATTCCCAGGTTGGAAGGGAGCACTAATATGTTATTGATTTATGGACAATCATTTTCTAGCTCGGAAAATGGTTAAGATCAGATAGTCATTTTCGTAATGAAAATGGTTCGATAGATTGTTGATGTACCATAGACAACGATTCCCCTTGTGGCCAGTGTGGGGGAATGGTCTATGACATTCATTCTTCTTTTCAGACACTTTGAGTAGTGGTCAAGTAGAACGGTTCGCCTCATCGGACAATCATTCTTTCAAAGTTCATAGTTGTGAGCAGTTTCGAAGAATGGTTCGTTTTGGAGGTTGGTGCAGGACAATAATTTCCATAGGAAATGGTCCRGACAATCRTTCCCTAGGGTAGACTCATTCTCTCCAGGATGCACTGTRATTAGTGCCGGAGGAATGACCCAGTTAGGTGAATGGTCCAGGTTCAACAATCAGGGACAAACACTCCCTAGGGMAGAATCATTCTCTGCAGGTTGCACTATGATTAGTGTCGGAGGAATGGCCYAGTTAGGTGAGCTMAAAAATCAGGGACAATTATTCTTCTATGCTTGGGAAGGATAGTCCAGATAGCCAATGACTAATGTTTTACTTTATGAGGGTAGATGCTCTTCCAAATCTCACAGATGTGAGTGGAAGAATGGCCCAGATGACTTTGTTTGTATCATGATATTGTTGATATCAGATGGTATGATTGTTGTGGAGACTATATGTCTTTGGACAATAGTTGTATGCTACTGTGGTGGATGTGATCCATTGGTAGTGACTGTGTGTCATTGGTTAGTAGTCGTGTGCTACTGGAAGTGGTTGTGTACCACTGGGTAGTAGTTGTGTAGTACTATGGATAGAAACAATTGTGTTCTATTGGATGACATTGTTTTGATTTCCATAGAGACTATTACTAATGTTGGAGATGATTACCAGCTAGATGGATAATCAGTATGCTGATGGACAAACATTCTCTGGGCAGAGAATGGTCCAGGAAGGAAAAAATGTTGGTGGACATGCATTCTCCCTGTGGAAAATGCTCTAGGATAGTCATTCTTCTAGGACGTATGCCGGGATTAGAAGAATAATCCTTGTAGCCCATGGCGTGGCTTCCAACATCTGTTAGAACAATTATTCTTCTAGGACATATGTCCGGATTAGAAGAATGGTTCTTGTATCACTCTATGGAGTGAGTGACTTATTGAACATCATGCTTGATTACTTAGATGGAGTATGGCTTTGAGAGATGATGCAGTTGATGGCATCAGATGATACTAATAGTGATGATGTTGCTCGTGAGTTGATCTACGTGATCATGAGATAGCCTGTGTGGCTATGATGATGCTACCGGTTGAATGGTCTATTTGTGCTCAAGACCATTTCCTTTAATACCTCCCTAGCTAGGAGGGAGTGTTGATATTATGGTAGATATGGGAGGTATTAACCTCTACGTGTAACCTTGACGAGACTAGAATATTCCGGGAAGTAAGAGAAACCCTAAAACGTTGGATAATAACCCTAAAAGACAAGTCGGCTCAAGAGATAAATTAATATTGAGATATTAGTCTCCAGGAAGAGAAGTTGACCTAGTCAGGTGAGTTGGACCACTATAAATAAGAGGGCGCTAGAGCTCAATTGTCATTCATACACTCACAATTGCATAAGGACAAGAAGTGCATATGACTGGAGGACAACTGCAACTGCAGTAGTGGTGACTTGGTCTCTTGGTTATGGTTTGAGATTTCTGCTTGGTCTTTGGCTATTCTTGCTTGGTGCGCTAGCCTTGGAGAAAGGTGCAATACCTTGGTTGGCTATTGAATTGCTTCCAGAATTATTCTGTCTGTCAAGGTTAAGGTGCTCGGGGGTGGCCTTTGTGCCTATGGTTGGGTGACAATATTGCTATATTGTTTATGGTAAAACGAGCACACTTATTTCTTCTAACAGTTTACTTCCTTCTCCTTCTTTCTCTATGTGCAACTATTTCTTAACTTTCATTAATGATTTCTCCATACACACTTGAGTTTATTTCATAAAACTTAAGAGTAAAGTTTTTAACATATTTGTGGCCTACAATACCCTTATAGAAAAAAAAATTAAACATTAACTACAGAGGTTAAAAACAAATAATGAATACAAATATGTTAACACAAAATTTACAACTTACTACATTCTACTACATTCTAATTGGACAAATTCGATGGACGGATTTTTATAAATAACAAATTTCAGCCCTCATTCCATGCTTCATAATTAAATGCCTAAGTTAAATATTGTAGAGGTGATGGAAAACCATATATTTCCAAAAATATTCATAACAATCCATTGAATATGTGCACAAGAAGGTATTAAATGACATTGATGGGAATTGTCAATCATTCCGTCATTGGATTTATAGGTTGGATTAAACCATAGGAAATGATGGTTGTGCTACTCAACCCACCACGATGCTCCCTTACACATATTTTCCCTCACTTCCGTTGTATGTCACGGGCTACTTCCCACCTTTACCACATCACCCACCATTTGTCTTCATTTCCCCACCATGGGAAGTTGGGTCATCCACCTTTTCTTTTACTCATATTAAATAAAAACTTTTGAAATTGCTGCTATTAAAAAAAACCTTTTTCAAAACTTATGAAAGTATTTATTGAAGATTTTTTTATAAAAATACCTATTTTTTATTTATTTATGATATCATTATTGTAAATTCATCAAATGTTAAATTTATTTAATAAAAAAATTAATAATTGAAATTTTATTAAAATTAAAATAATTTTATATTAAATATTTTATTATTATATAATAATAATAATAATAATAATAATAATTTATTGTATACTATAAATCTCTCTTTATATATAATAAAATTCCTTCTAGTTTCTTTAAATTCAATCAAAATAAATATTTTTGAAAAATGCATATATATGATTTCAATTTTTATTTTTTTTTATCAATTTTAGAACTCACCTTCCCTTATTGCAAGACGAGTAGAAGTGGCATCCTTTTAATTCACCAATGGAAGATATTTTAAATGGTTTTAGGGGAAGGTTAAGTTATAAACTCAAAAGGTTGACGAATTAAATATGTATAGGTAAAGAAGTACAAAGCTTCATAACTTTAAGGGTAAAAGATAAAATAATAAATAATGATTGATACGAATGTATTGTAATATATGATATTTTTTATATAATGCTTTTTGAATAATCATTGATATGAATGTAATGTAATATGTAATTCTTTTATCTAATGCTTTTTGAATAATCATAAGGGTTTAATTATTTAATTATATTTAGTTATTTTTTAATTGAAATAGATAATTTGTGTTGAGTAAAAATGTGGTGTTTAGTTTTTTAATGTTAATAGTACATAATTAGAGGAGACATTAATAATCTACAAGAATTAAAAAAGTTCATTCTTTGGATTTAAAAGTCTTATTCTTGTTCTTTGTGATTAAAATTTACTACTATATTGTTGATTTTTTGGATTTAAAAGTTTTTTTTATGTTTTGGTAGCTGCGGGAGGATCTTTCCGTCCTAGATGACCTTTCTTAGATGCGGATAAGATTCCGGAAGCAAGAAATCCATTGGACAAATGTTGAAATACCATAGAAGAGAAGTCGGCCCAGAAGAATAAAGTATAATGAAAAGACACTTCCCAAAAGAGAAGTCGGCCCAGCTAGAAGGACAAGAAGACTATAAATAGAGGGTGCCTTAGCTCATTTGTTCACTCAGTCACACTCTCCCAACTACATAGAAGCAAGGCACAAGTTTGGAGGAGGTGA
Source organism: Picea engelmannii (assembly GCA_009831015.1). Lineage (NCBI taxonomy): Eukaryota > Viridiplantae > Streptophyta > Pinopsida > Pinales > Pinaceae > Picea > Picea engelmannii. Next base: position 9,284 of record ML818961.1, on the reverse strand, counting down.
CACAGTAGATGTAGCTCCACAATTTATTATTACTCAATATTTTGGTATCTCTCTCTTTTGCGCTACTCCTTGAGGAGGTGCGCTAGCTTTGTATGATGTTTTTGCTGCAACTAGGGTGGTATTTCTGGTTAAGCTAGCACTTTTGCTAGGGTTTATCTAATTGGAATTGCTTTGTGAACAAAATATATCTAAGAAAGGTTGTTGGGTTTTTTCCCCATTTGGGGTTTTCCCAAGATAAATCTCCTGTGTTCTTTTCTGTCTCTTGTTTATGTTGCTATTGCTCAGTACATGATATATATGTTAATGGTAACACAGTAAAAGAACACTAGTAACACTAATGCTATCTAAATAAGGGAAAATCCAACATGGTATCAGAGTTGGTTACCTTCATAACAGTTTGACCACTGGAAGGAAGATCGCTACAACAACASCTTGYAGCTGCAATACTTTGTCAAGCTCGTTGAGCACTTTCCCAAGGACATTGGGAATAATTCTTGTACATAGCAGTGCACCCTAACCTAGTGCACCCCCTAAAACCCTTAATGTGTAGTTTSGTGAAGTTTGAAAAATCAAGGTTTTTCAGTGCTAGGGTTTCTACCAACAAAAAATGTCTACYAGTATGAGAGTAGAAGACATATTGGATGGAGGAGATAACTTCAGATCCTGGAAGCACAAAGTTCTCTTCATTCTAGAAGAGAATGAATTATTGGATCACATCAAGAAGATGCTTCTAGAACCCAAAGACGAAGAAGAAAAGGAAAAGTTCAAGAAGAATGAGGCCAAGGCCAAGAGGATCTTGACAGATTCAATCAAGGATCACTTGATACCTAATGTATCAAAACCGAAGACACCGAAGGAGATGTTTGATTCCCTAATAATACTTTATGAAAGTAAGAATACCATTCAAAATATTACTTTAAGACATCAACTCAGAAACATGACARTGAACAAGTCAGAAACAATGGTCAACTATTTTATGAAGATCTTGTAGATTAAGGATCAATTAACAACTATTGGAGACCCAATATAAGACATTGAACTTGTGACCACCACACTCAATGGATTCCCTCCCTCATGGGACACATTTGTCCAAGGAATTTTCGCAAGAAGGACATTGCCCAAGTTTGACAAGTTATGGTCAGATTGCACTCAAGAGGAATCCAGGCTGATATCCAAGACACAAAAGACTAATGAGGATGAAAATCAAGCACTTGCTACCCAAGTGAAGAAGAGGAAGAAAAGGGAAGAAGGCAGCCCGAAGAAGTCTAAGAGACCTTGTTACAAGAAGGATACGTCAAAGATCAGATGCTACAGTTTCCATAAGTTGGGACATTATGCCTTTCAATATCCAGATATAAATGAAAAGGAGAAGAAGAAACACCATGCACATGCAACAGATGCCAAAAAGCACTCAAAGGCATCAAAGGATGAAGAATTTGTCTTTTAGACAATGGTGTTTTTCATATGAATGATAGAAGGAAACTCAAGTTGGAAAACAACACTAGAATCCAAGTTTGCATGTCAGGTTTGATATTTTATATTGTTGTTTCTTAAGAAAGTATTGTACCTAGGATAACAGTCTTTACAACTTTATGATTTGCTATTTCTATCAAATGTTTAGGTACACCTGAATACTTTCGGTAAGATTATGATTAAGAAAATGCTCATTGTTAATGATATAATTGTCTGCAAGATGAAATTGATCTCCTCTATGAGACGTTCTTGATTACTAACCATTCCATGGAGGTTACCATGAAAATGTTGTTCTTGTCTCTTATTCCAGGTAGGTCATAGATGATAGATCTGAGAAGGAGCTATGATTATGGTTGCATGAGGAAACTATTTAGACAGTCTCTAGCCGAGACATAAAACTATGTACACAAATGTACACACCCATGTGAAGTAGAATACGAAGAAGAGTATCTCTTATGGAGATTGACTGTGAGGAGAATAAGGCTCCAAAAATGATCGTATAGTTAATTTGACCACTCTTCAGATCATCAGGAAGAGTCAGTAGTGCCAGAAGGGCCTACCTAGAAATGATGCAATAAACAAGCATGTTCTCATGATACCTTGCACAATGAAAAGGATATACATATACATGGCATTGATAAGCCATACTATGAAGAGAAGAAGATGACTCCACCAGTGGTGAGGCAGATGACCCCACCAAGCACTAGCTCATAAGGAGCTAGATTTCACAGGGGGTCAACCCTTAGAATCCAGTAGGGAGGATCAACCTCCCAGTACATTCCATAGGAGATCATACTTCAGAAGAAGTCAATAGATGTAGTGGAAGCAGGTGGCTCTGGAGATTGTATAGACTCATAGGAAGTCAAGCTTCAGAGGGAGTATGCATATTTAGAGTGAGCCTGATCTCAGAGAGAGTTAGTGGATTAGAAATTTTCATTAAGAAAGTATTCCTTCTCATATTCAGATAGGAGACAAAGACGTCTTTCAGGACTAACAGATAGGCTCCATGAGTTGAGGAGGATAGATTGAAGCTTTAGAGGCTTCTAGGATATGTGAGATCTCCTGGGAGGATTCCATTGTCTCGATAGACCTTGTTGTAGTGACATAGGAGGTAGCTAGTCAAAAGGACTCAGATATAGATTTTTCCTCAGTTCTAGAAACCACATGTGTTTTCTAGCTATGTGGCAATGATGAGAAACATCATTGATTCAAATCCTTCCATCATTGAAGACATTGTTGAGAAAAAGGAATATAAGGATGCCATAATGGAGGAGTATCGGTCCATCATGAAGAATGATGTGTGAGAGGTGGTTCAGAGACCAGAAGGGAAGTCAATAGTGACTTCCAAATTGATCTACAAGATCAAGCATGTTGCAGATGGAAACATAGAAATGTACAATGATTTATTTGTGGCCCGAGGGTTCTCCCAGTAAGAGGGAGAATATTACGATGAGACACTTGCTCCAACAGAAAGAAGAAGTGCACATAGAGAAGCCACACGATGCACGAGAAGGAGTCTCATGTCTACATATTAAAGAAGGTTTTGTATGAGCCTAAGAAGGCACCCAGGACATGATATGCCAGATCAGATGGTTATTTGATGATCTCGTGGATGGTTTCCCATTGATCATACATGTGGATGACCTATTTCTGATAGGATATAAGAAGCTCATATTTGGGTACAAGAGGGATCTCGCTTCAGAGTTCAAGATGAAGGATCTAGGTTTGATGCATTGTTTTTTGGGATTGGAGGTATGGCATAGATCAGATGAGATTTTCCTTAGCCAAGGAAAATATAATGTTGAGATCCTGAAGAAATTCAAGATGATGGACTGCAAGTCCATGACCACAGTTATGACGATAAATATGAGGCTCTTGAGTGACAAATCTTCATATCTGGTGGATCCCATGATGTACAAACAATTGATTGGATCCTTGATGTACCTGGTTAACACTAGGCCAGAGATATTCTTTGCAGAGAATACCTTGAGTAAACACATGGTTGAACCTAGACAGGTACAATGGATGGAAACAAAACATATGTTGAGGTACCTTCATGGTACGATTGGATATGGATTGAGATATGTCCTGGGTGGATATATAAAGCTGTAGGGATACACAAAATCTAACTGGGTAGGGAGTGTAGTGGATCAGAAGAGTACTTCCAAATGTCACTTTAGTCTAGGATCATGCATGATCTCATGGTTGATCAGGAAGAAAACATCAGTGGCATTCAATACTTCAGAAGCAGAGTATATCGCAACAAGTGTGGCAAGTCATGAAGCAGTGTGGCTCCATAAGTTGCTTGCTGGGACATTTGATCTATAATTGGAACCAACTTTGATACATTGTGACAATCAAAGTTGCGTGAATCTTACCAAGAATCCTCTATTCCATGACAGGTCTAAGAATATAGAGATCAAATATCATTAGATCCGGGACATGGTGCATAGAGGATCTGTGGAGCTCTAGTACATATCCATGAACGAGGAAATAACATACATCCTCACAAATCCCTTGTCAAGAGTGTAGTATGAGTACTTCAGGGATAAGCTTGGAGTGTTGTCGAATGTCCATCCTCGTTGAAAGGGAGGTGTGTTATTTCTTCTCATGTAGGCTAACCCCTTTGGCCAAGGGTTCCCTGGATCGGTCATGTGAGGTGATTGAGGGGGTAATGCACTGTTGAACCTGCTGATAGAAGAAATATCACACACATAGTCGTAAAACTATGGAAAAGGTTGTGTGTCTCTGGACAGTCGTTGTGTGCTACTTTGGTGGATGTGTTCCACCGATGGAGATTGTGTGACTCAGGACAGTAGTTGTGTGCTACTTCAGTGGATGTGTTCACTGGCGAAGGTTGTGTGACTATGGACAATATTTGTGTGCTACTTTGGTGGAGGTGTTCCACTGGTGGAGGCTGTGTGACTTCAAACAATAGCTGTTTGCTACTTCTGTGGATGTGTTCAACTAGTGGAGGCTGTGCGACTCCAGAAAATAGTTGTGTGCTACTTCAGTGGATGTGTTCCACTGGCAGAGGTTGTGTGACTCTGGACAATAGTTGTGTGCTACTTTGGTGGATGTGTTCCACTAGCGAAGGTTGTGTGACTCTGAACAATAGCTGTGTGCTACTTCGGTGGACGCGTTCTGCTGGTGGAGGCCGTGTGACTCTGTGCAATAGTTGTGTGATACTACAGGGGATGTGTTCCACTGGAAATGAATGTGTGTCACTGGACAATATTTGTACTGCTTGGCAACAATTGTGATCTATTGGATGACGTTGTAGTAGTTGTGTGCTACTAGCTAATTGTCACAAATATTACCAGATCATTTGGATGTAGCTGTGTGTGCTATCGTTTGATCACAGAGACTATGCCTAAATATTCGATCTACCAAAGGAATTGTAGCAGCCGTGTGCCTGCTAGCAGATTGCAAAATAGTCACTGGATTACCAGATGAAGACATTGTGAAAGATGACTCCCTAGCTAAGAGGAAGTGTTGATGTTTTGGTAGTTGCGGGAGGATATTTCCCTCTTATATGACCTTTCTTAGATGCAGAGAAGATTCCGGAAGAAAGAGATCTATTGGACAGATGTTGAAATACCCTAGAAGAGAAGTCGGCCCAGAAGAATAAAGTATAATGAAAAGACACCTTCCCAGAAGAGAAGTCGGCCCAACAAAAAGGACAAAAAGACTATAAATAAAGGGCTCCTTAGCTCATTTGTTCACTCACTCACACTCTTCCAACTACATAGAAGAAAGGCACAAGTTTGGAGGAGGTGACGTAGTAGCTGCAATTGAACAATTTATTATTGCTCAGTATTTTGGTATCTCTCTCTTGTGTGATACTCCTTGAGGAGGTGCGCTACCTTTGTATGGTGGTGCTGCTGCAACTGGGGTGATAAAACTTGTTAAGCTAGCACTTGTGCTAGGTTTTATCTGATTGGAATTTTTTGTGAACATAAACTATCTAAGAAAGGTTGTTGGCTTTTTCCCCCATTTGGGGTTTTCCCAGGATAAATCTCTTGTGTTCTTTTTTGTCTCTTGTTTATGTTGATATTGCTCAATAAATGATATATATGTTAATGGTAACAAAGTAAAAGAACACTAGTAACACTAACACTTTGTAAATAAGGGAGAATCCAACAGTCTTATCTTTGTTCTTTGTGATCAAATTTACTACCATACTATCTAATGCACTATTATAGAAGTAACAAATAATGATAAAACATAAATCACATTTGAAACAAAGTTTAATGGGCATTAGTTACAAATTCCATTTAGGTAGTAGAACATGTGTGTTTTGTTGTATCCTGTAGAGGTGTTAGATCTTAACAAGGTGAAGGGTTCAAGACTTTATTTTAAAATCACTGAATGAGGACATACATCCCATGGACTCCTCCAACACAATTGTTGAAACTTCCAATTCTTCCTCTTTTTCTTTAAGGCAAGAAATTGAGAAGTGGACCTCTAACTCCCATTGCTTTAAATGATGTATGCAATCTTGAGTCTCTTGAAATTTTACTGGAGGACCATGTGTTTTAGGAATAGAGTATGGGCAGGTTGGATGATCAACTAGCACCATTTTCACAACTTGGACTATCGAGGATAAGGAAACATTAGATTTGTTCTCACTATAAGAAGCTGCATCAAAAAGCTCTTTAATTTCAACTTTCACCTTTCAATTGAATCATTCTAGACCCATTAATCCAATTTAAAGGACGATATATGATCCCACACTCCAGTTTAGGAGGAGGATGATGATACTAGAGGAGGATTTCCCAAAGATCGTAAGTTAGGGGAAAGCGATCAAGAAATGGAAAATGTATAGAGAGAAGCAATTGTCGAACAAAGTATGGGGAGGGTGGACACCTTGGTGCTCGTCAAAGGAGGGGAGAATGAAAGCATCGAAAATGATGAGGGGGTTAAGGAGACACATGATTCTACATGGATGAGAAAGGTGGTGGGATGGAAGGGTCTTGAATGCCCCTTCAATTTCATAAATGGGATTTGATAAATGAAAGCAAGGTTTTCTAGACAAGAATCACCCCTTCCCTTTCTCTAAAGCGTGCTTATGGATTGCATCATTGAATGAATTATTGACACATAAAGGTCCCTTTCATACCAAATTATGTGAATGAGAATTCTCCAAGTGATACCCTTTCACTTTTCATTATGTATGCCTTTAATTTGTTTATTCGATAAACATGGTGGAAATGAATTTGCTTGCATTGTTGGACCAAAGATTTGATTCTAAGAGCAATTTTTTCCAAGGCAGGTGATGCAATGCCCCACTATGTTATCATGGTGTTGATGATTAGGGATGAGTCTTCAATGATTGTTTTGTATCCGACTCAAGTTATGTTTCTCCTTGTTATCTTAGTGAGTATTTTTAATCCTCGAAAAACTTCCAATGCTTCAGCTTCATTGTTGGTGGCTTTGCGAATACCCCATAAGAACTTGGTTTCTTTCTGTCATTTGGGAGAAAATATTCCCCCCTTGCACTTTCCACCCTAGAATATATATTATTTAATATTAGTTATATTGCATGCATTCCTTTTTATGAGATGTTTTAACCTTAAATAATTGATAGATACAATGCGATGTTAAAATGTCTCATTCTCCAAAAATGTATCCTCATTTGACAATATTTTTGACTTGATGATATATTATTGATATTATCCTAGGAAATGAGCCAAAAAGATCTTTGAAGCTATAATTTTTTTTGTCTCACAAAAAAATATCAATCCATTATAGATCGTGTTCTTTTTTTCAAGACTATTTGTTGATAAGACTTGAGAATTTAACCTCTTTGATTATGAATCCAAGTATATCATTGGTTATACTCCAAGTTGTATTGGAATTCTAGTTCCTCCATGTGTAAGGAAAGTGTCATATTTTTTGAAAGGAATGTTGATACTAGTAAGTTGAATAGTAAATGAAATGGCTCTTTTGATTAGGATGATGGTAAGGTATCATTGCAACTTGCTTTGCATCTTAATCTCAAATCTAGGAAAATGAACTAGACCCCAATTTAGTGATGAAACCCTAGATAGCGTTGAGATATCACACACTTACAATGAGATTCACCTATCTTATATAGAATTTGAGAGTTCATATTTGTCCAAAACTCTAAATTCTAGTAATAAACGGAAAACCTATATTTTAGCTTAAGTCATTACAATAACTTTATTACACATGTAAGGATTATATTCTAACACCCTCTCTTAAGGATTATAGTATTGAAAACAAAAATCATTGAAAGAAAACACATTTTGTCTAGAAACACATTCTTTGAAAACTAAAATCAACAAAATCAAACATTTTTCATATATTTCTTCTTTGAAAATAGTTCTTGAACCAATAAGACTCCTTCAAGCTATTTCCTATTCCTTTGAAATGTATAGTCTCCCAATTGTAATCCAAGTTTCCAACATCAACACACATCATTTGCACATGAAATTTCTCATATCCCTCGTAAAGGATGATACTAAACTCCCAGATACCAGATCTCCCTTGAACTGTAGAACATCAATCCCCACATGCATTGTCTCATAACCCCAATGAGATATAGTTTCTCTAATCCACAAGCATCCTAGACTATTGAACAATTTTCTACCCTCCATTACATGACTCCATGTCTTCAAAGTGTAGGATTTTAAAATGAAAACAAGGCCATTTATTCACTGGGGTCATTACTACTATCAATATCTGGTGGATCTCCAGTTGTGGCTACATTTTCTATTTCTTTAAGCTCTCCTTTGAGAAGGTGATTGGCACAAGTTTTGCAATTAATAATGTATGCCTTGTTTTCCCACAATGGTAACTGTAGATTTTGACTTTGTACAATATTTTACTGCAAATAGATTTTCAATAAAAGAACATAAAAGATACAATGGAAAATACACACATTACATAGAGATTTTTCCCCTGGAAACCCAAACCGCGAAAACCAACATATTCTATATTCATTCATAGTGATACATTGTTTACAATACAATATACATATAGGATACAACGACATCCAAAACCCTAACCCAATGATCTGGATTAGTCAACAACCCTAATTCCTTAACCAAGAATAGAAAACCATCGCCAAAAACCATGTGCTGAAAAACTTCCCAACAATGGACAAGAAAATTGAGGTGACATGAAAAACGAGGAAAAAATGTGACATGTTTCCTGAGACAAATTTGTTTTCTTAGGGGCACTGCTCCCAAACGCCCATGCAGGGGGCCTATCATGCCCCTGCACACATGGTGCAATGTAGCAGACACTCAAGCTATTTGTGCAAAGAATATAACACATACCCAACATTCTCCCACTTGTTGTTTTCTTTTCATATAGGGCGTTACAGGGTTACATAGTCAACAATCCAAGGCAATAATGCCCATGGGTCCTCTACACCAAGAGAACTTCTCAGTGCTCACAGATTTTGTTAATGAATATGCAACATTCTTCAAAGTGTACACCTTCATCAACAACACTTTCTTTTCTTCAACCATGTCTCTCACAAAGGGATATTGAATATCAATATGCTTTGTCTTTGAAAGATAAGTTGAGTTCTTTGCCAGAAAAATTGCACTTTGACTGTCAAAATCTATCCTTACAGCTTGTTGTACCAACCCAATACCTGAATATAATCTTTGTAAACATACTTCTTCTTTACTTGCATGAATGGCTGCCATGTATTCAACTTCTGTAGTTGAAAGTGCCACTACAACCTGTCTTTTTCTCATCGAACTGATTGCTCCTCCAAACAGGTTAAACACATACCCGCTTGTAGATCTCCTACGATCCAGATCTCCAGCCCA
>ML818960.1:84247-108540 GCA_009831015.1 Picea engelmannii | reverse complement strand
CTATAAGCGAATCATGACACACCTTTAGAATCTTCTACTTCAAGGTAGATTTTGGAACCAAGTAGATTGGGTACTTGTAGAAAATGACATCATCTAGTACCCAATATCTGTCATCAACCACCTATCCATCCATCACCTCACAAGAAAATTTGTTTTTGGAGTATTCCACCAACAAATGTGCTTTCCAATCTGTGAAAATGCCCATCATCGAGCACCCTTGTGGCCTCCTGGACAAGGCATCTGCTACGACATCCCACGTCTTTTTGTAAATAAATATATCATCGAATAATACCAAAATGTATTTCCTCAAATTCTCTCTAAATATGTGGTTCATGCAAGACTGGAAAATGATAGGTGCGTTGGTCAATCCAAATGACATGACCAAGAACTCAAAATGTCTAAAATGGCATTTGAATGTTTTCTTCTCTATATCATGCTCCGTGATGCCGATCTAATGATATCCTGATTGTAGATCAATCTTGGTGAAGAAAAATACCCCATGAAATTCGTCCATCAACTCATATATGCGTGGAATGGGGTACCTATTATTGATTATTTTCTTGTTGAGAGATCTGTAATCAATGCACATCCTCAATGCACCATCCTTATTTAGTACCAAAATGATTGAAGAGGAAAAATGACTCGTTTTGGGCTTGATGTGCTCCATCACAAGAAATTATTTGATTGCTTTCTCAATCTCGTCCTTGAATTTCTTGGGGTGCCTATAGGGGGCGGTGATCATCAGTGTATCCCCTGCTTCCAACTGAATCGTATGCTCAAATACGTTGTCTGGTGGTCTCCCTTTTGTATCGGCCCAAAACTTGGCTCATACTAACTCAAAATATCTCTTATATGTGGATGGTAATGCTCTATACCCTCTGAATCCTTCCGCATGGTGATCAAACACTCTGCTGCATAGGCTACATCACCGTGATGGAATATTTTCTCCATCCTTTTTTTTAATACTACTCTTGGTGCTCCTGTAGACATGCCTCTTAGTACCAATATTGATCCACTGGTGTCTCTAAGGCTCATGGTCAACGTCTCATAGTTGAACCCAATATCCCCAATGAATATAACCACTGTACACCCAATACCGCATCAATATATGATATGTCAACAACATAGAAAGTAACTGTTAGGGTGTAGTTGCCTATTTTGATCTCTAGTTCTGGGATCATGCCCAAACATGTCATCATGTATCCATCTGCCACTGCAATGTGGAATCCCTCAAACTCAGTGTGTAACCCCCTCCTGGCTACTAAGGACACATCTATGAAATTATGAGTGGTCCCATCATTAACTAAAGCGGTCATATAAGGAACTTGAGGCTGAGAGTATTCTACCTGGGTACTCTATAAAGGGTTGCAATGGTTCCCCCTTTAACCTCTCTACGAGGTTTTGTCTCCTCCTTGGGCTGTGTCCCTACTCGTATTTGAGGTTTCTTCGACTGCTGCTTTGGCTCATGTGTGGTATAATCCTCTGACTCATTGTTTGCCTCTGCCCCAATATCCTCATCCTCCTCCTCACTTCTTGATTCCACCTCAATGTAGTGGATCTGTCCCTTTCCCAAGCATATATTCCCTAGGACCCAAGGGTCTCTACAAGAGAAGAAAATATTCTTCCTCATCAACTCCTATCTCATCCAACTTGGGTTTACCCTTCCGTTTCCTTTGAGGATTTTTCTGATCCTTGTCTCTCTGTGGTACAAAGGGTTTGGTAAAGGTTTTGGGTTTTACGCTGAGTCCCCTATGTCTCTCATGTGCACAATGGACTCCTATAAGGTGTGAGGCTTGAAAGTCTTAATCCAAACCATCGATGGATCTGTTAATGCTTCGGTGAACATCATCACCATTCCATGCTTTGATATATTTGATAGGGAAATTTCCTTCCGTTGTAGCTCTGTGATGAGAGAATCAACTGATCCAGTCTGTCTCAACTGCGTAAGGTCCCTGAAGTGGAGCTCTTGATCTCTCTTGTCAAACCTCTCTATCAACCTCTCAGTGAAATACAAATATGACATGATGTGGCTGCGACCCAGGTGTAGATTTTAACCTTGTACAATATTTACTGCAAACAAATTTTCAGTAAAAGAACATAAAATATACAATGGAAAATACAAACATTACACATAGATTTTTCCCCTGGAAACCCAAACTGGGAAAACCAACATATTTTATATTCATTCATTGTGATACATTGTTTACAATACAATATACATATAGGATCCAACGACATCCAAAACCCTAACCCAATGACCTGGATTAGTCAACAACCCTAATTCCTTAACCGGAAATAGAAAACCATCGACAAAAAACCATGTGCCAAAAAGCCACCTATATATGTGACACGTTTCCTGAGGCATACACCTTTTTTTTCCTTTTTAGAGGGTTTATCAATGCTTTAGGTTGTAAGATGAAATATCTGTGATCTGGATATCTACTACTGAAATAATCTTGCGTTTCTGGATGCGTTTGAGTTAATGTTTGAACATGCTTGGTGATTTTCACATGTGTGTTTCATTCATTTATTGTTTTAACAGTATATATGATGCATGCGAAACAAAGGACAACACATCTCCCTAATATGTATTATGAGGAAAAAACAAGAAATGCAATAATATGTTGGATGCAAATAAAATAATCATCAATAAGATATCATGGATCGTCACTGGAATACAAAGAAACTAATATGAAATACTTGTGATCAGAAGATGAAGGAAGATCTTGCATGCACAGATAGGTTGAAAAAATGCAGTTCCAGGAGCTCATGATTGCTGCATGAAAACTCGCCTTGATGGATATACTTGACAGAATGGATTGGAAACTATCGCAAACTGAGCGCCCTAGCCTCTAGGCTACTCCTGAAAATTGTCGGACTGAATATCTGAACTTCGAAGCTTCGGATGTCACCCCCTAGGGTTTTTTTCTCCTCCTAGGCCGTGTGAGTGCATACTAGTGATCCCACCAATGAAATATCATGATGTATATCTAGAAACAATCATCATGGTATCCTCTGTAATGAGTCGGAAGGGTTTCCTCGTATCTAACCCGAATTACCCCTTGGAACCCTAATTGCACTTCCTCAAGAGATGTGCACTATCTGGTTGTTTGCTGCGCTCTGAGAGATTCCACCGTCAGAAACTGATGACTTGTGTCTCAAAAGAAGCACCATGGATAGATCTCAACTGGTTCAGAATGTATCTACAATATAATCCTCCGTCTCATGTGTCTCTCAACACTGAAACTGATCAATGGTGGTGGTTTCCTCCAAAAATCCACAAAACAACAAGGGGGTTGATTTCCTCCTCCTCTTGAAACTATCTCAACATCAAATCATAACATAATGAGGAATTAGGTCGAATTCCTCCCTTTATACTCTTCCCAATCTAATTCTCCGTTGACATTGCTTAAGCTAGGTGCTTTTCCTCCTAAGGTGAGTAATTAATTAATTAAGTCCCCCCTCGACACCTTTTCATTCTATTTCTCTGTTGACTTTAGCTTAAGTGACTTTTCCTGTGATTTTTGGCGTAATTCATCGTTTTTGCCACCAAATTACCTGCATTTTTCCTCTTGTTCCTTTTTTGTTCCTGAGTATATTCTACGGGAACAAATAAACTACTAAGTCACTCCCTGCTGGCCTAGTCTTGGGAACGGGACATCACAATCCTCCCTTCTCGAGATTGCTTGTCCTCAAGAAACATCAATCTTGGGTGCTGAAAAATATGCTCTCCCTCCCATGTGGAATTCTCCATTGGAAGTCCCCTCCATCTAACCAAGCACTCCCTGATGACCCTTCTCCTCAACCCACACTCTGTTTGCTCGAGCAGCACCTCCAACACTATCTCCAAGTGACCCTCCTCATCCAAGGGTTGGAACTCCTCTGACATGTTGATCTTTTGTACCACTTCCTTTTTAAGCAAGAAACGTGAAAGACATTATGAATATTGATACCCTCTGGTAGCTCTAGCTCGTATGCCACCTCGCCTACCCTCTTGATGACTCTGTATGGCCCGTAAAATTTCAGCTTCAACTTCTCTACTCCGCTCCTCTTCAAGGAGGATTTCCTGTATGGTTTTAACTATAGAAACACCAAGTCCCCTACCTCGAAACTGCACTCTATCCTCTGACTATATGCATAGATCTTTTGCTGGTTCTGAGTTGCCTACAAGTTTTCCTTCACTTCCCATAGGATCCTCTGGCTCACCTCCACCCAGTCTTTGTCCCCTCGGACCCCGCTATACCCAAACATAGTATCCACAAAAGAGGGTGCATCATATCCATGGAATTCTCTAAATGGTGACATCCTAATAGACATATGTTAAGTCATGTTGTAGCAATACTTACCCATGTGCAACCATCTCACCCATGTGCGTTGCTAGCCTCCTACATAGTTTCTCACATACCCCTCCACCCATTTGTTGACAATCTCTATCTATCCATATGTATTTGGGTGGTAGATAGTACTCGTGGATAGCTCTGTGTCTACCAACCAAAAACTGTCTTGCCAAAACGCGCTAATGAAGTGACCATTTCTATCACTGACTATCTACCTGGGTAATTTGTGCAACTAGAATACATATCTAAAAAATAACTCCACTACTTGTATGGCCGTTTAGTCCCTGGGTATGGAAAATATATGTAGAAATTTGGTCATCGTGTTGACCACCACAAATATACAGTCCCTGCCTTGCACTCAAGGAAGTCATGTAATGAAGTCCATAGAAATGCTCTTCCATTTCTGCTCTGGAATGGGTAGAGGCTAAAGTAACCCCACAGGGTGTTTCTGCCTGGACTTGTTCTGCTGACAAGTCGTGAACTCTTGGATGTGTTTCAGTTCATCATCCTTGAGACCCTTCTATGAGAATCTCTCCCTGATCTTCCTGTAAGTTTTGAAGTACCCCTGATGCCCAACTACATGCGAATCATGACACACCTTCAAAATATTCAACTTCAAGGTAGATTATGGAACCAAGTAGATTCAGTACTTATATTAAATGACATCATCTAGTACCTGATATCTGTCATCAACCACCTGTCCATCCATCACCTCACAAGAATTTGTTTTTGGATTTTTGTACCAACAAATTTTCTTTCCAATCTGTGCAAATGCCCATCATCGAACACCCTGGTGGCCTCCTGGACAAGGAATCTAATACAACATTCCTCTTTCCTTTGACATACTCAATGTCAAAGTCAAAGGCTTGGATCTTCGAGACCCACTTGTTCTGTCTCTCATAGAGGTCTTTCTAATCCAATAAATACTTGAGACTGTTGTGATCAATCTTCACTACAAATCTGCTACCTACTAGATACTGCCTGAATTTGGTTAAGAAATTCATGATCACTAGAATTTCCTTGTCGTAAATAGATTCGAGTCTCTACGAATCATTGAGTTTCCTTCTCTCAAACACAATAATATGGCCTCCTTACATCAAAACTGCTCCAATCCCCACCACTGATGCATCTCAGTATAAGAACAATGATTGTGATAAATCCGAAAGGGATAGAACATGGAATGTGCTCATAACCTCCTTCATTATCTCAAATTTCTGTTGTGACTCCTCTGCCAAATGAAAGGCGCCCTTCTTGGTCAAATATGTGAGTGGTTCTCTCAACTGTGAAAATTCCTTAACGAACTATTTTTAGTAACTGCATAACCCAAAGAATCCCTTGAACTCAGTGAGGTTCTTGGGTGTTGGCCAATTCATTATGGCCCTCATCTTATCCTAATGAACCTGTACTCCCTTCTCATTGATGATATGCCCCAAGTACAATATCATTACAAACTCACATTTGAACTCCTTGGCATATAATGTCTGTTCCTGCATAATTCCCAAGACCTGATCCAAATGTGTCAGATCCTCATCCCACGTCCTTTTGTAAATAAATATATCATCGAATAATACCAAAATGTATTTCCTCAAATGCCCTCTAAAGATGTGGTTCATGCAAGACTGGAAAATGATAGGTGCGTTGGTCAATCCAAACGACATGACCAAGAACTCAAAATGTCTAAAATGGCATATGAATGTTGTCTTCTCTATATCATGCTCCTTGATGTTGATCTAATGATATCGTGAACACAGATCAATCTTGGTGAAGAAAAATACCCCATGTAACTCATCCATCAACTCATATATGTGTGGAATGGGATACCTATTCTTGATCTTTTTCTTTTTGAGATCTCTTTAATCATTGTACATGCTCAATGTGCCATCCTTCGTTAGTACCGAAATGATTGAAGAGGCAAAAGGACTTGTGCTGGGCCTGCTATGCCCCATTGCAAGAAATTCTTTGATTGCTTTCTCAATCTCATCCTTGAATTTCTTGGGGTGCCTATAGGGTGCGGTGATCACCGATGTATCCCCTGATTCCAACTCAATCATATGCTCAAATCCCCTATCTGGTGCGCTCCCTGTTGTATCAACCCAAAACCTGGCTCATACTGACTCATAAGCTCTCTTATCTCTGGATGGTAATGCTATCTACCCTCTGAATCCTTCCGTGTGGTGATCAAACACTCTGCTGCATAGGCTACATCACCATGCTGGAAGACATTCTCCATCCTTTTTGTTAATACTTCTGGTGGTGCTCTTGTAGACATGCCTCTTAGTACCAATCTTGATCCACTCACACCAAATACTGGATCAATATTGCATCTGTATCTGATAGGTCAACAACATATAAAGTAAATGTCAGGGTGTAGTTTACTATTTGACCTCTAGTTCTGGGATCATGTCCAAACATGTCATCATGTATCCATCTTCCACTGCATGTGGAATCCCTCAAACTCCTTAGTCCATAAGCTTTCCATTCCCTTTGAGTATTTTTATGATCCTTGTCTCTTTGTGGTACAAAGGGTTTGGTAAAGGTTTTGGGTTTTAGTGCTAAGTCCCCTATGTCTCTCATGTGAACAATGGCCTCCTGTAAGGTGTGAGGCTTGAAATCCTTAATCCAACCCCTCAATGGCTCTGTTAATGATTCAGTGAACATCATCACCATTCTGTGCTTCGATATATCTGATAGATCAACTTCCTTCCATTGTAGCTCTTTCATGAAGGACTCAACTGATCTGATCTGTCTCAACTGTATAAGGTCCTTGAAGTGGAGCTCTTGATCTCTCCTGTCAAACCTCTCCATCAACCTCTCAGTGTACTCCAAATATGACGTGATGTGGTTGCGACCCAGGGTCACCATCCCATGGTACCACAACTCATTGGCCTCGCCTTCTAATTGCAAGGTGGCGAAGCTGATAGCTTCCGACTCTATCATCGTGTTAATATTGAAATGTGTGTCAAGATCCTGGACCCATTCCTGGGCTGAGCATCATGATCATCCATCGAAAATAGGAATGTTAAGATTTCCCACTTTCTTGATGCAATCCATGTTGGGATTTTTCTCATTACCCCTCTGTGCCTCCCAGGGCCTAATTCGATATCTGATCGAACAATAGTCTATCAAACTCATGTCTGCATGGAACCCTGGTCCTAGTGCCAAGCAGTCTCTCCTATACTCCCTGAATGGATCATGTGGAATCACTTGTCTCTGACCTGACTGTCCTCCTACCTTCCCTAACTCTCCCAATGGTTTTCGTAATGGTTTTCCTTCCTAGAATTGTGGGTATAAAGGTTGGGGAATCCTCCCAGACGATGTGTAATCTCGGATTGGTGAAGGGTGTGGACTAGCTCCTTCCTAAGATACACTAGAGCCACTGGCCCGACCTCCCTGGAGTCCTCCTAAACCACTTGATCCTCCTGCGACATTAGCACCTATAGTGCTCATCCTATGGTGGAGCATCTTTGCAATGATATCCATATGATGTATGGAATTCATCATGTCCTTGTTTCCTCTAGATAGGTCATTCAACATGGCCTTTGTGATGTCGGCATGTGTCTCAGGGCCTTTGCCCCCGCCCTCAGGCATCTCATGCCTGTCACCCATAGTACTCTCTATATATTCCTCTCTGTCTGAACTAATATTCTCTTTGTCCTCTAACTCTTTCTTTGTATTTGACTAAGTATGGAAGGGAGTGTAATCCCCTTGGTTTCTATCTCTTTTATCTCTGCTATGACCTCTATGGTACTGAATGTATTTGTCCCCACTGTTTCCTCGACCCTATGGGTATTCTTCACCTGTTCTCAGAATCATGGGGTCATGAGAGGCACTTCTTCATAGGCTGGCAGGAAGAAGGCTCTGATACCATTGAAATATCCCTGATCCAACTGATATGGATATCTATTGCTGAAATAATGTTTTATCACTCATATATGATACTCTGGGGTTTTCTGGATGCGTTTGAGTTAATGTTTGAACATGTTTGGTGATTTTTGCATGCGTGTTTCATTCATTTATTTTTTTATCAGTATATATGATGCATGCAAAAGAAAGGACAACACATCTCGCTAATATGTACTATGAGAAAAAATCAATAAATATAATAACATGTTGGACGCAGATAAAATAATCATCAGTTACATCTCATGTACCATCACTAGAATACAAAGAAAATAATATGAAATACCTGTGATCAAAAGATGAAGGAATATTTGGCATGTGCAAATAGATCGACAAAAGGCAGTTCCGAGAGCTCACGACAACTGCTACAGATACTAGAAAACTCACCTTGATGGGTATACTTGATAGAATGGACTCAAAATTGTCCCAAACTGAGCGCCCTGACATCTAGGATGCTCATGGAAACTGTCATACTGAAGATATGACCTATGAAACTCCGAATGTCACCCCGTGGGGGTTTGCGCACCTCCTAGGCTATGTGTGTGTGTCCTAGTGATCCCACCATCATAATCTGATGATGTATATCTCAAAATTATTGTCCTTGTCTCCTCTGTAATGGGTCAGAAGGGATTCCTTGGATCTAACCCATAATACCCCATGGAACCCAAATTGCACTTCCTCAAAAACTTCACACTATCTGGTTTTTTCCTACACTCTAAGAGATTTCACTGTTAGAAACTGACGAATGGTGGCTCAAAAGAAGTACCATGTCTGGCTCTCAACTGGATCGTAAGGAATATGCAAGATAATCCTCTGTCTCGTGAAGCTGCACACAACCCTCTCTCTAACCCTTGCGCCCTCACTAGCTGACCTGCGCAACCACTGTAAACAAGATCTCTTGAATAGCATGGTGAAATACCTGGATGGTATCTCCGATAAGCTAGGGTGTGTCTCTCAAAACAAAAAATGATCAATTGTGGTGGTTTCCTCCAGAAATCCATAAACAACAAGGGGGTCGATTTCCTCTTCCTCTGGAAACTATATCAACATCAGATCATAACATAATGAGGAATTAGGTCGAATTCCTCCCTTTATACTCTGCTCGATCTAATTCTTCATTGACATCAATTAAGCTAGGCGCTTTTACTCCTAAGGTGAATAATTAATTAATTGTGTCCCCCCTCAACACCTTTTCATTCTATTTCTCTGTTGACTTTAGCTTAAGTGATTTTTCCTATGATTTTTGAGTTAATTCATCGTTTAGCCACCAAATCACCCTTATTTATCCTCTTGTTCCATGTTTGTGCCTGACTATATTCTACGTGAACAAACATACTACTAAGTCACTCCCTGTTGGCCTACTCTTTGGAACGAGACATCACATAAGATTTACTTTTTAGATAAGGTTTATCGAGTTCAAAGGTTCACATTTACATCATTTGGTATTTCATTATTCAACATCACGTTCCTAGGCTCAAAGCCCCATCAATATTTCTCATTTTTCAGTAGTATAAGTTCATATCTAGGTTTCTTATAGTGTTGCCTAACATCCAGAGTTATGCTAATACTTACTTTCAACTGTATTCCTACTTCATCCCATAATTGAAGTGGAAGCATTGCTTAGGGAAAAATAAATGTGCAAACTTGGTTCTTTCAGCATGACCCTCCAACCCACATTTATCTTGGCATTGTTTGAGGCCAATTATTCAAATTTTCAATTGTTGTTCTCTTGAAAATATTTTCCCCATACCATAATTTTATAGCACAGAGTGAGTTTTCTCTTTTTTTAGTGTTCTCTAGTCTAGCACACCTAAAAAACTAGTGTGGTAGGGTTATGCAAGAGCTAGGATTTGCAACCCCATGTCCAATCACATCACAAAGATACTTTGAATTTCAATCAAGGATCTTCGTAGAGAATCCTCCTTTGAAGAGACCAATCATCTCAAACACTATTGCATCCAAATCTCATGAAATTGTTACTAGAAGCCCTAGACAGAAAACAATACTTATCATTTTTCCAACAAGATACTAAAATTACTTTACCAAATTATGGAGGAAAAATTAATGGAGAAGCCTTAGATTCATATATTGATAGCCTCAAATCCTACTTCTGGATCAACCTTAAATATTTCTTCTTAACCACAAGCATCTAGAGGGAATTGTTCAAAGTTTGTGGGAGAGTCAATCTCAATGTGCTACTTCCAAATCTACGACAAAGCCCATAACTACATACAATGCATTTTGTGATGCTATCAGGTAGCAATTTTATCCCCTAGGCTATCTGGGAAATACTATGTGAAAGCAGTTACACCTTAATCAAGGGCCTATCCAAATAGTACAAAAATAAATCAAAGTGTTCACACATGTACACATCGAACTCCACATTGTAGATCTAGATGAGTTACTTATTAAAAAAAATGGTTTTGGATTATTGGTTGCTTCTTATTTTGAAATTGATTTGTTTGAAAGCAATTGGATTGAACAATCCTTTATCCATGCTTTCAACATTGAAAAATAGTACCGAGGCACCCTATTTTCTATCACTGTAGAAACACTAACCATATTTCTGACCCCAATCCTTCAAACCATGTTACTAGACTGAGGCTTTCTCCTACTCACCTCAATACTGTAAATTTTCTAGCTCTTCATCCTCCATCCCAAACCAATGATGTCACTTCGATTAAAATCACACACATTCTATGACAAATTGTCATGTATTAAAACAATAGGTTGGATCAATCTGCTTATGAATCTTAAGACCCAGTCCCCCCCATAGAGCCCTCCCCTCCATCAGATCCAAATATTATTACCTTACAAAAATCCAACAGAAAATGCCTCGAGATCCGTCCCCTCCATATCATTACCTTACAAAACCCCAACACAAAATAATTGATGCAGTAATATTATGTTTTCCACGAGAGTCTTCCAAGACACTATGATTGTGACATTTCTCCACTTGATTCTTCTGATTTGATCCTAGGTTTCCCATGCCAACAACAATGTAGGGATCTCTATGATGATAAAATTAATACATATACTCTCTTGAAATATGGAAGAAAATATAAATTAACCATTTCTACTATTTCTCTTTCTCACTCTAGCACATTTCAAGAACCTAAAACATGCATAAATGTATATCTTTACATGTTCTTCCTCCAATGGATAAAAACACACCAATTCTCTCACAATCCCTATCTCTCAGTCCTTATCCCAAACCATCCTCACTACCAATATCCTATACTCTCATTACATTTACCAATGCATATTTCTCCATTTTCCATCCCTCCCCCTCTATAACGTTACCCTATATACTCTCTCTTAGATGAATTCTCCAACGCCCTATATTCAATCCTTTCTATGCATCAATCCCTTCTAGGTGAAAGGAAAATATATTATCATCATTTGGTAATTCATTCTTAAGAATCAAGTTCCTAGGCTCAATTCCCCATTAGGAATTCTCATTTTTCAGTAAGATCTAGTTCTTTTGGAATGTGCCCTAGAACCGAGATCTAGGTTAGCACCTACCTTCAACTGTATTCCTACTTCAGTCTAGAATTAAAGTTGAATTATTTCTTATGGAATACATCTAGGGATTTGGTTCTTTGAGCACGATCATCCCTCTCATATTTCCCTTGGTGTTGTGTTAGGCCAATTATTCAATTAAAATAATTTCCCCATACCATATTTTTGTAGCCTAGAGTGGGGATTCTCTTGTTGGTGTTCCCTAGTCTACCACCCCTCAACAACTAGTGTGGTAGGGTTCTACAATAGCTATGGTTTTCAACCCCTCCTCCACTCAAATTACAAAGATACTTTGAATTTCACTAAGGGTCCTCACAAATAATCCTCTTTTATAGAAACCAATCATCTCAAGCACTATTGCATCCATATCTCATGAAATTGTTAATAGGATCCCTAATAAAAAAAATAATAACTCAATTTTACAACACGATACCAAAATTACTTTACCAAAATATGGAGGACAAACGAATGGAGAAGCCTTAGATTCCTAGATTAGTAGCCTTAGATTGCACTTCCAATAAAGTCACACATTCTGTGATAGATTTTGATGTCTTAAAACATTGTGTTGGATCAATCTGTTTAGAGACCCCCCATAGAGCCCTCCCCTCCATCACATATAGAAATCATTACCTTACATTTAACCCTGACACAACTAAGCCATTTATCCTTCTCCACATTCAAGACAATACCATTCAATCTCTTGACATCCTTTTCACTCATTATTTCTAGATTAAAGACTCACTAGCCACTATTACAACTACTAATGGAAACCAAATGAAGCTCAAATATTGCAACTTTGTGTAGTACCTAAAACTTCCCAAAAATAACCATGTCCATCTCCATATTATATTGGTTTTACAACAACATGTTCATCCAATATGAATTGATACGCCTTGTACAATATTGTTTTCCAAAAACCCTTTCAAGACACTAAGATTGTGACTTTTCTCTACTTTATTGTTCTGATTTTATCCCAGGTCTCTCTTGCCAAAAATTACGTACGACTTTCTATGATGCTAACCATAATAACTATACTCTCTTCATATATATATATATATATATATATATATATATATATATATATGAGAAGTTTCCCGCATGCACCATGGACATGAATCAAACCCATAAAGATACAAGATCATACCACTGACCCATTGATCGAATGTAATGATGATATTTGACTCAATTTGTAATTTAGAGAGGTGTGTGAGAAACCAATTTTCAATAAATTAGTTATAATTTTTTATCATGTTGTCATAATCATTATTTCTTCCTTCAATATTTTCACGTCCTCGTTTCTTTCTCGAATAACTCTCTTTCACTTGTTTGTTATGGTGAGTTTCATCTCAAGTGCGATCATATTTTCTCTTGTGCAAAATTTTATTGACTATAAATATTTAATGTGTAAAGGTTTTTTTAAAAATTCAACATTTTATAACACCAAGTAAAATTTCAAACCTCAATATTATAACTCAAAAAAGGATTTTATAATCATATTTTAAAAGATTGCTTAATAAACCAAAATTCTTTTAAAATAATTTTTTCATAAAAGGTAGATTTTAAAGAAAATTAAAATAAACCTTTGATCCTCAAAAAATTTTGTTTCAGAAAATCTTCATTGTGACAAAACTTATTCAAAAATAATATCAAGAATTTTATAGGAATTGTTTAAAAAAACTTATGTTCAAAAAAATTCTCTTTGATATAGTAAGGAGTTTCTTATGAAAGCATTCAACTTGAAAATACTGTTCAAGAAAACCTCCACCTTGAAAATAATTTTCAATAAAGCCTTTAATATATAAATTGTTGCTCTAATAAAAACAACAAAAACCTTGTTTCAAATAGGAAAAATTTTCTCCAAAATTCTCTTTAGTGGCTCCACATAACCGAAAATATGAACTAAGGGAATGAATTGTGCAAAGAAAGTTCCCTCGAAAGCATATTTATATAATTTCACGCTAAATGATAGACTAATTCATATGCCAAATGATGCGTCTCTTCATATCTTTCCGGCCAACGAAATTTTGACATAAGCTTTTCAGCTGAAAGATTGGAAGTCCATTTATTTTTAACGGCTTCTTAAGAGTAACCTTTCAGCGGAAAACCTATTTTTTTTGGTCTAAATATTATTTTGGCTGAAAACCTGCAGCTGGGACAGTTTTATGAAAACTCCTAATTCTCTCCGTCTTACTTCAACTTTGGAGGTAGCGAACTCCTACAAATACAAAGATTTCATTTTCAGAATTGATAGCGACATTTGTAGAAATGAATCTACTTTCAGTTGATATAATTCATATTCATTTTCATTGTTTTTAGCTAATTTTAATTATTTTTTTTTAAAAAATCACTATGCATAATATTTTTAGGTGACACTAATATTCAATAAATATGAAAAATCGATATCTGTAAAAAATACACAGTGGAAAATTATGGAAAAATTATATTAAGAAGCTTTAGAACGTCCTCTTCAAAAGGGAATTTTTATATTTTACTTTTAAGTAAAAATTAAGAAAATTATATGAAGGGTGAAAAATGTGTTTAAAATCTGCAACTTTTTCAGATGGGTCAACTTATTTTTTTTTAGAAATTATAATATTCATCCGTTAGATTCAAAACTACAGTCAACATAAAATATAGTTTATGTATATTGTTGCTGCATATTTCGTTTTTGAGAAACAAAAAGTATAATAATTGATACATTGTTGGGGAAAAACATAACCCATTATCATTCCCTTCAGTTTTAAGGAACATACTATCAAACAATTGCCAAGTTGACATATCAGATCTCAATAAGTTTTTTTTACAAAATAGTCAATAGAAAGCTAACAAAATTCTTGGCAAGTTTTGTTTTTACTGCAAAGTAAAATTCTAAATAAAAAAAATTGTTTTATTTACAATAAGTTGAAAAATTTATGAAAATATATATTTTTTCTCAAAAAACAAGAAAAATAAACACCCACATTCATGATTTAACCCGTGATCGTGTCAACCTCTTTGCCATTTGATCGTCAATTTTTGCTAGACGACTATTCTTTTCATTAATGTTTTCTAACTTTCTCCTCCTTTTAAACCCTAATATGGACTCGTCCCGCATGTATGGCTATTCTTCCAAGAAGCATGGTTTCCCTTTTGATTCTCTTATTTTCTTTTTCAAATCCAAGAAAATTAAAATTGTTATAAAATCATTTTAAATGGTTTTATTTAAAAAAACCGAATTTGGAAAATAAAATTTATTATGTCTTTTACTAACTCTCGAGTTATATCATGAGACCAATTTCCATGTCAACAACCAAACACCGCAATCATCACCGAAGAATGAGAACCAGAGAACACCAATGGAAGCTTCCAAGGGAATCCCACAAATTGCATGGTGAGTGCTCAATGTGTCAAAAGGAATTATAAGAGCCTGGATATACAGAGAGATTTTTTTTTTCTTGTGCATGTGGGATTATTCTCACTGCATGGAAATGCTGAAAAATGCCACCCAATTGTCAAAATCCTGTAGAGTACCACCAGATGTCAAAACAAATGCCGATCTAGGTAAAGGAGTGTAAACACTTGGGCTCTACATGATTCAAGGTATGTCTCTATTGAGAGACGACAAGATTCTTATATTTGGTGTTGGAGCAAGCAAATCCACAACAGTGTTGAGATCACCAAGGGTTGAGATTCACAAATGTTAAAAAACAAAAAGACAAAGCACACACAGAGTGCCCAACAAGTGTTTCACATATGTCAAGCATTCAATCGTTGAAGAAATAATGATTAGGATACTCACATCCCTTTAAAGGATTAATAAGTTGGCATTTTGAGGAGTCCACGACTTGTGTTAAGATTCTTCTCACATATCTATATGCTTGAGAGGTTTCTTTGAAAGTTTGACTATTGCACTGATAAAGATTGTAATTATGGTTCTCCTTATCAATGGTGAATTTACAATACATTCAATAGTAATTATCGATTTCCTTCGGTCCATTTCAATGCGCGTTAAGAAGATTACTATATTATGGAAATGGATATGTTGAGGTCTAACCTTAGGGATGTATATAATTCATTGGACCAAGGAATTTCCACATTGAAGAATAAATATGTACGAATAGTTTTGTCTGAATGAAAGCAAAAGGAAAAAGTAGTTGACTTGTGTGGAAAGGGGGCCTCATATATTAGAGTGAGAATAAGAAACACATATAAGAACACCGTGAAGAAGATAGAGAAGTGTGTTACATTTCCTTGTATCTCAGTCAGTAACATGGTATGGCATATCTCTCCTCTTGCTGGAGATGACACCATCTTGGAGGAAAATGACATTGTAAAATTTTATTTGGGATTCCATATTGATGATATCATTTCAATAGTATCTCACACTCATGTGGTTCAAGAAGGACCTATTAATGGAAGGGAAACAAATGTTATTGCAGCTGCTAACACTACAATGAAAGTTTCTTTGATACTTGACGAGCCACAAAAAGGTGATTCGAAACTATCCATGGGCATTGGATTTGTATGAAAATAAACTATAGAAATGAGGCAGTGGTTGAAGGAGGAAAATACATCGTGCAATTTTTTCAACAAAAATAGATAATGACTAACCTAAGAAGACCGATTCCATATTTTGAGGTCAAAGATTATGTCCAGATTTGAAGGCATTTATAGAAACATTTGATTTCGCTCCTAAAATCATTTATTTTCTACAACGAATAAATTTTTCTCTCATAATAACATAAAAATAATTGATAAATATAGATTATGCTAAGAGGATTAGGATTGAAAAAGGGTTGATTTTATGCTAGAAAATTTAGGTACTCACATGTACCATGAGAAGTTGTTCATGATCTCAAAGGGAGTTTTGTTTGAAAAATCATGGAGTCATTGTATAGCCCAAGGTAACCATGAAATAGTACAAGATGTGTGATTTCTTCACGGTGACCCAAAGTTTCTTAATAAGTGAGTATGATCATTTTGTTTATGGTATATTCTTTATCTTGGTGTTATGTTGATGATATGATTGTTGCAAACAAAGCATGGTTGAGATTAACAGGCTAAAGGATCAGTTGACCAAGATGTTTCAGATGAAGAATCTAGGAGAAATAAAACAAATCTTGGACATATAAGTCCATTGAGATGGGAAAAATGGTAAGATCTGGTTATCACAACAAACTTCTGTGGAGAAGATACTGATGAGGTTCAGTATGAAAATTGTTAAACCAATAAATATCCCTTTAGATTTCTATTGTAATATTACATCAAGTTTATGTCTTGGTAGTAAGGAATACAAGTATTATATGTCTCATGTACAATAAAATAGGAAGGTTGATGATTGCGATGCAATGTTCAAATATTTCACATGTTGGTGTTGTAGTGGAAACATGGAAAAACCAAGTAAAAAGCATGGAAATGAGTGCCTCAACATCTTAGAAGCACAAGTATCACCTACAATTATTGCAACAATTTAGTTTGTGGTTATTTTGATTCAGTGGAGGTGGATTGGTCCATATTGGAGGAAATTGTGCAAACATGTTCATGCAACCAGTGTTGTTAGAGAAGTTGCGATGGTGTTTGACTTCTCTTCTCTTAGAATGTGATGTTTGATTTTTTGGGAAAGGTATCGGGAAATTTTTGTCAAGGTGGAGATTGTTGGGTTGTGRCAACAYATATCCTTTCCATTACATTCGTTTGGAGGTTTATCAAGCATTTGGATTTTCGTATGCTGGAAGGACTAGATATCTCTCCTAATTAAATGTAGAATCCCGTGAGGAGATTCTTGAGGCTTGTATTSATTTCTCCATTACTTGGATAAGCAATAAATATTAYGATTAATCCCATCTATTCATGTGTGTTGTGTGTGATTGATTAACAACTATTTACAGGATTGAAGTCCAACAAATCCAATACTTCACTTGCTATTTYGGGCTATCTCTAACCCTATTTTTTTGTTGGTTACTCTATGCAAGGTGTTACTCATTCTATTGGAGGTTTATCAAGCATTTGGATTTTTGTATGCTGGAAGGACTAGATATCTCTCCTAATTAAATGTAGAATCCCGTGAGGAGATTCTTGAGACTTGTATTCATTTCTCCATTACTTGGATAAGAAATAAATATTACGATTAATCCCATCTATTCATGTGTGTTGTGTGTGATTGATTAATAACTATTTACAGGATTGAAGTCCAACAAATCCAATACTTCACTTGCTATTTCGGGCTATCTCTAACCCTATTTTTTTGTTGGTTACTCTATCCAAGGTGTTACTCATTCTATTGGATGAGGATATTCTAAAAAATTAAGGATTAGGTTATATAGCACTAGCTCTAGTTTTGGCCCTTCATCACTCCAGTAACACTACATCCTTATACCCCTCATTCATACAATGCAACATTGACTTACCTCATTTACATTGTAGCATTTGTTAATTTTGTACCCTTCCATGATGAGTAATGGAGATCCACAACACTAACCATGCAGACATAGAACACAAATTTTTAGTATTTCCATTCAATTGCTCTCAATTAACATGTCGTGCAATTTACATTCTTTATTTTCTATCTATGCATATATACACAATTTTTCATCATCATATGGTGATTGGCGCCATCTTCCACGTTTCAAAACTAATGGATCCGACATATATCAACCACTTTTCCACTTTTACTTATGTGGTTGTGTTGGTTATAATATTATTGAAAATCTAGAGTTACACATATTTTAAACAACACGATCAATGAAATTGGAGATGTTTATTGTTTTACAACTGATAATGGTAAAACCTAGTTTGACATCCTCCTACTAATTGAAATGTCAACTTGATATATCAATTGATTTAGGTTGAGGAGGTTAAGGTTTAGAGTGCTTCAACACTATCATATTTAGCACCACATTATCCATGCATGCCTTAATCCTTGCCAACTAATTAACACTCTCGAGCAATAGAAAACAGTGATGGGATCACTCAATGGGGTTCCACGTGTTATTATTTTGTTCTTCTTTGTCGGGCTAAGTTCTTATCCACAGAATTATTTCCCCCCTCTAACATTTATATTTTCACCTCTTCTTTCTTCTTACTAGTCAAATTGAGTACGAAGAGGATGATACTTCTTAAAAGGGATCAAAGCCATGAAGATGACAATAATTAATTGAGTGTAGTTCAAGTTAATGTGAGGAGAAGTTATTACTCTCCTAGCAGATTCAATTTTCTCTTTCTGAAAAGTTTGCTCTTAATAAACCAATTGTTGAGGAGTTATTAAAAAGATTAAATTTCAAGAGCCATCTCTTCCTTAAAGGTTAAGGGAAATAATTTTATATCATTACAAGAAAATTGATGAAGTTGTTGGGAAACTATTTAATGAGTGAAAGACTCCATGTGGATATTGAAATCCATGAAATTTGTTTAATGTGAAAAATATTAGAACATGAATTTTAATAGTGGATGCAATAAAATAATTGACTTTTTATGTGAAGTGGTTTCCATGTTCTTTATATACCTACATAGGTATTTCAAAACATTCATAACAATACTTAAACTTTAAAATTTTTAAAGCTTATCTCATATTTTATTGAAAATAAACTAAAATTATCTCGAATAAACCAATTAATTTCTATTATTCTTTTCAAAGTTTATTTATACGAAAGCAATCAAACCATCATTATTAACCTCTTTACCAAAATATTTAATGTAATTGTGAAGGAATAAACCAATTGATTTCCATTATTCTTTTCAAAATTTATTTAGATGAAAACAATCAAACCATCACTAGAACCTCTTTACCAAAATCTTTACAAGTTTATTATTATAAATAATTATCCAATCAATTCTAATACTTATCCAACACATTCCCTAAGGGTTAAGGGAAATATTTTTATATCATTACAAGAAAAATAATGAAATTGTTAGGAAACTCTTAAATGTGACTAAAAAACTCTATGCAAATTTATGTGGATATTGAATATCATGAATTTTATGTGGATATTGAATATCATGAATTTTAATAAATGGTTTTTTTTTTATGTGAAGTGGTTTCTATGTTCTCTATAAATTTACTTATATGTGTGTATTTCTAAATATTTATAATAATTATGAACCTTTAACTTTGTAAAATTTATCTCATATTTTATTGAAAATAAACTAGAAGTAAAAAATAAACAAATTAATTTCTATTATTTTTAGATATCATTTTTTTGGATTACATGCTTAGAGTAAGTAATTAATATTGACTTCAAAGGTTGTCACAATCATCCCCACAATCAAGCCTACTTAGCTTTCTACATTACAATCAAGCCCACTTAACTTACTACCCCATTTGCAAAACCTTAGCAAATATTGTGCCTTATGAACTATCCAATTAGAACTCCCTTCAGTGCTATTATTTAAGCATAGAAGGCTTTCCTAGTACAAAATTCATATAGATAATTTATATAAATAAAACAATAGTCACCATCACTACCAACCTTTTTACCAAAATCTTTAATGTAATTGTGAAGCCATCATTATAATGTAAATCTTAAAATCTTTAATGTAAAATCTTAAATGTAATTGTGAAGTCATCATTATACTAAATCTTAAAATCTTTAATGTAATTGATGATGATGATGATTAACCTCCACTAAGATCAATTGGTCTATAAAACCTTAAGAGGGTAAGTGATTACTAGTGATTCTTTAAAGATTTCCATTTCCTAGTTATATTGGAGATTTCCATTCATCATAGTTTCTTCCTCATATACTTCGACAACATCATCTTCGGCTATGTATCCTTCTAGATAACATCATGTTCGTCACCTTCTGCAAACCGAGTAACACGTCTCAAAAATTGTTGTGGATCTAAATGTTTGCAAGCTGTTCGTCAATATGCTGATCTAAATGTTGTAGCTGTTGTACTCAAATTCAGCTTCGTGGCCTTCCCTGCCATCTTGGTCTACTCGCAAAAGCGGATTGGACAGTTGTGTTTGCTTTACCAGAGGAGGTCCAATTTTCTGATCAAGCAGGTTGGGTACCTTGTCTGCCAATTCTTTCAATGCTTCCTCCTTAGCATCCAATGCCACATTATCTGCTACCTCATTCTCCCACAAATTACACTTATTGTTGCATATTTGGCAGGGTTTCCATTGTTCTCGCCTATAGCAATGATCGCAAAAATGATTATAACATTTAGGTACGTGACTGGCTTCCTTGCATTGGATACATGATGCCATTAAACATTTAGGGTTTGGACAGTTACTTCTACACACTTGTCTACTTCGCACGGAATACCGCAAAATGGGCAATTAACCAAGTTTGACAGTTTGGCGCTGTTCATATCTTTCAATGACATCATTTGGCAGAGCCCTCTGAACCATCGGTATTCATGCAATGCAGAGAGCCTTGTGCTTGTTAATGCCTGCTATATCAGAGCTTTCTGCTCCCTGTGTAGTCAAAACAATAGAACTCTAAACCATCCGATGACGTTGGTGACATTAATTACAAAAGAAGGGATATTAAATACGAGTGTTTTGGCCAAATAGGAATGCACCCAGACCTTTTGGGCTGACCTGTTGGTATATGAATTTTGGCCAATTAGGAATGCACCCACACATTTTTGCTAAAGCATTGGTTGTTACGCTATCAAAATAAGGCCACCTGACCTAAAGATGATCTATCCATTTAGTAGATAATTTCCTTATTTAGGTGGTGGAACTGTAGACATTATTACTTAATTACTATATAATTTTTAATTACTCATAATCAATTATATGAAAGGTTGTGACAATTGTAAGATTATATAGTTAATTGTTATATGTATTTATGCTTATTATTTTTTGTTTTAGGTTGTCAATTTATATTTAATTTGTCTACTTTAACTGTGTTTTGAATTTTTTTTAATTTTTTTGGTTTATAAGTGATGTAGATAGCTACACTCAACTTAGTCAACAAGAGCTTAATACCAAGAGCCCTTGAGGACAACATTTCTTGATTTGTAGTTGTTTTAATTATTAGTTATTGATGTGTAACATACAATTACATCTTTTAAGCCTTAGAGCTATGGATGACATTTCTTGATTTCTAGTTGTTTCAATTATTAATTATTGATGTGTAACATACAATTGCATCTTTTAAGCCTTAGAGCTATGTGCAAGAGTGGTTTATTATTTCTTTCTCATCCCATGGGCTATAAGAATCTTATCTCGAGCCATTGTTTTCCTATCTAAAGGCCATTTGGATAGCATAATAAATTAAGCCATTTTTCCTTTAGGCTTTGCTATTTGTTCTTCTCTCTTGTTATTTTCTTTTTTTAGAGGGTTTGTCAATGCTTTAGGTTGTAAGATGAGGGTTTCTGGATGCGTTTGAGTTGATGTTCGAACATGCTTGGTGATTTTTGCATGTGTGTTTCATTATTTTATTGTTTTAGCAGTATATATGATGCATGCGAAACAAAGGACAACACATCTCCCTAATATGTATTATGAAGAAAAAAAAATGCAATAATATGTTGGACGTAGATAAAATAGTCATCAATAAGATCTCATGGATCGTCACTGGAATACAAAGCAACTAATATGAAATACCCATGATCAGAAGATGAAGGAAGATCTCGCATGCACAGATAAATCGACAAAAGGTAGTTCCAGGAGCTCATGACTACTTCATGAAAACTCACCTTGATGGATAACTAGCCTTGATGGATATACTCGATAGAATGGATTGGAAACTGTCCCAAACTGAGTTCCCTAGCCTCTAGGTTGCTCTTGGAAATTGTCAGACTGAATATCTAACCTCCGAAGGTCCGGATGTCACCCCCTAGGGGTTTGCGCACCTCCTAGGTTGTGTGAGTGCATCCTAGTGATCCCACCAATGAAATATGATGATGTATATCTTGAAACAATCATCTTGGTCTCCTTTGTAATGATTCATAAGGGTTTCCTTAAGAGCTTCACTATCTGGTTGTTTGTTGTGCTATCAGAGATTCCACTGTTAGAAATTGATGACTCGTGGCTCAAAAGAAGCGCCTTGGCTAGCTCTCAACTGGGTCAGAATTAATCTACGAGATAATCCTCTGTCTTGTGCGGCTACGCAAAACCCTCTCTCTAACCCTTGCACCCTCACTGGATGAGCTACGCAATCACTGTAAACTGGATCTCCTGAATATCACGGTGAAATACATGGATGGTATCTATTATAGGCTAGGGTGTGTCTCTCAACATCAAAACTGATTAATGGTGGTGGTTTCCTCCAGAAATCCACAAAACAACAAGGGAGTCGATTTCCTCCTCCTCTCGAAACTATCTCAAGATCAAATCACAACATAATGAGGAATCAAGTCGAATTCCTCCCTTTATACTCTTCCCGATCTAATTCTCCATTGACATCACTTAAGCTAGGCACTTTTCCTCCTAAGGCGAGTAATTAATTAATTAAGTCCCCCCGCGACACCTTTTCATTCTATTTCTCCATTTACTTTAGCTTAAGTCACTTTTCCTATGCTTTTTGGATTAATTCATCGTTTAGCCACCAAATCACCCTTATTTCTCCTCTTGTTCCTTGTTTGTGCCCGAGTATATTCTACAGGAACAAATAGACTACCAAGTCACTCCATACTGGACTACTCTTAGGAACGAGACATAACAATCCTCCCTTCTCGAGATTGCTTGTCCTCAAGAAACATCAATCTTGGGTGCTGCAAAATAGGCTCTCCCTCCCATGTGGAATCCTCAACTGGAAGTCCCCTCCATATAACCAAGCACTCCCTGATGACCCTGCTCCTCAACCTGGACTCTCTCTGCTTGAGCACCTACTCCAGCACTAGCTCCAACTGACCCTCCTCATCTAATTGTTGGAACTCCTATGAAATGTTGATCTATTGTACCACTGCCTTTTTAAGGCAAGAAGCGTGAAATACATTATGAATATTGATACCCTCCGATAGCTCTAGCTCATATGCTACCTTGCCTACCCTCTTGATGACTCTATATGGCCCATAAAATTTCGGCTTCAACTTTTCTGCTCCACTCCTCTTCAAGGAGGACTCTTTATATGGTTTTGACTGTAGAAAACCCAAGTCCCATACCTCAATACTACGCTCTATCCTCTGCCTATCTGTGCAGATCTTCTGCTGGTTCTGAGATGCCTGCAAGTTTTCCTTCATTGCCCATAGGATCCTCGGGCTCTCCTCCACCCATTATTTGGCCCCTCGAACCTTGCTATCCCCAAACACAGTCTCCACAAAAGAGGGTCCATCATATCCATACAATTCTCTAAATGGTGACATCATAATAGATATATGGTAAGTCGTGTTGTAGCAAAACTCACCCATGTGCATTGCTACCCTCCTACATAGTTTCTTAGATACCCCTCCACCCATTTGTTGGCAATCTCTACCTATCCATATGTCGTTAGGTGGTATCTGGTACTCGTGGCTAGCTCTGTGCCTACCAACCAAAAAATCTCCTGCCAAAACGTGCTGATGAAGCGCCCATCTCTATCACTGACTATCTGCCTCGGTAATTCGTGCAACAAAAATACGTATCTAAAAAATAACTCTGCTACCTTTATGGCCGTGTAGTCC
>ML818960.1:55628-83441 GCA_009831015.1 Picea engelmannii | reverse complement strand
TACCAGATACTGCCTGAATTTGGTTAAGGAATGCATGATCGCTAGCATTTCCTTGTCATAAATAGAGTAGTTTCTCTCCGACTCATTGAGTTTCCTTCTCTCGAACACAATGGGATGGCCTCCCTACATAAAAAATGCTCCGATCCCCACCCCTGATGCGTCTCACTATAAGAAAAATGACTGTAAGAAATCCAAAAGGTATAGAGCAAGGAATGTGATCATAACCTCCTTCATTATCTCAAATGTATGTTGTGACTCCTTTGTCCAATGAAATGCACCCTTCTTGGTCAAATCTATGAGTGGTGCTCCCAACTGTGAAAAGTCCTTGAATAACTATCTGCGGTAATTGCATAACCCAAATAATCCCTTCATCTCAGTGAGGTTCTTGGTTGTTGGCCAGTCCAGAATGGCCCTGATCTTCTCCTCATGAACCTGTACTCCCTTCTCATTGATGATATGCCCCAAGTACAATAGTTCTCTCATTCCAAACTCACATTTGGAATCCTTGGGATATAATGACTATTCCTGCATAATTCCCAAGACCTCAACCAAATGTGTCCAATTCTCATCCCACGTCCTGTTGTAAATAAATATATCATCCAATAATACCAAAATGTATTTCCTCAACTTCCCTCTAAATATGTGGTTCATGCAAGACTGGAAAAGGAAAGGTGCGTTGGTCAATCCAAATGACATGACCAAGAACTCAAAATGTCTAAAATGGCATGTGAATGTTGTATTATCTATATCATTCTCCTTGATGTTGATCTAATGATATCCTGACCATAGATCAATCTTGGTAAATAAAACTATCCCATGTGACTCATCCATCAACTCATATATGCGTGGAATGGGGTACCTATTCTTTATCATTTTCTTGTTGAGAGCGCTGTAATCAATGCACATCCTCAATGCACCATCCTTATTTAGTACCATAACGACTGAAGAGGCAAAAGGGCTCATGTTGGGCCTGATGTGCCCCATTGCAAGAAATTAGTTGATTGCTTTCTCAATCTCTTCCTTGAATTTATTGGGGTGCCTATAGGGTGTGGTGATCACTGGTGTAACCCATCCTTCCAACTCAATCATATGATCAAATCCCATGTATGGTGGTATCCCTATTGTATCAGCCCAAAACCTGGTTCATACTGACTCATAATCTCTCTTATCTGTGGATTGTAATGCTCTCTACCCTCTGAATCCTTCTGCGTGGTGATCAAACAATCTGTTTCATAGGTTACATCACCGTGATGGAAGATATGCTCCATCCTTTTTCTTAATACTACTCTTGGTGCTCCTGTAGACATGCCTCTCAGTACCAGTATCGATCCACTGGCGTCTTTGAAGCTCATGGTCAATGTCTCATAGTTGAATCCAATCTCCCCCAATGAATATAAACACTGTACACCCAATACTGGATCAGTATCTGATAGGTCGACACCATAGAAATTAACTGTGAGGTTGTAGTTTCCTAGTTTGATATCTAGTTCTGGGATCATGTCCAAACATGTCATCATGTATCCATATTCCACTACCATGTGGAATCCCTCAAACTCCTTAGTGCGTAACCCCCTCCTGGATACTAATGATGCATCTATGAAATTGTGAGTGGCTCCACCATCAACTAAAGCGGTCATGCATTACCCCTATACAAGGAACTTGATCCAAAGTGTATTGTACCTGGGTACTCCAAAAAGGGTTGCTATGTTTCCCCCTTTTACCTCTCTACGAGGTTTTTTCTTCTCCTTTGAGAGTGTTCCTACCGATATCTGAGGTTTCTTCGGCTGCTGATCTAGCTCATGTGTGGTATCATCCTTTGACTCACTATCTGCCTCTGCCCCGATATCCTCATCCTCCTCCTCAATTCTTGATTCCACCTCAATGTAGTGGATCTATCCCATTCCCATGCATATATTCCCTCGGACCCAAGGGTCTCTGTAAGAGAAGAAAATATTCTTCCTCATCAATTCCTGTCTCATCCAACTTGGGTTTACCCTTCCATTCCCTTTGAGGATTTTCCTAATCCTTGTCTCTCTGTGGTACAAAGGGTTTGGTAAAGTTTTTGGGTTTTAGCGCGGACTCCCCTATGTCTCTCGTGTGCACAATGGCCTCCATTAAGGTGTGAGGCTTGAAAGACTTAATCCAACCCCTCAATGGCTCTATTAATACTTCAATGAACATCATCACCATTATGTGCTTCGATATATCCGATAGGGCCACTTCCTTCTGCTGTAGCAAAGTGATAAAGGACTCAACTGAACTGGTCTATTCCAACTGTGTAAGGTCCCTGAAGTGGAGCTCTTGATCTCTCCTTTCAAACCTCTCCATCAAGCTCTCAGTGAACTCCAAATATGATGTGATGTAGCTATGACCCAGGGTCACCATCCCATGGTACCACAACTCATGGGCCTCCCCCTCTAAGTGCAAGGTGGTGAAGTTGATATCTTCCGACTTTATCATCGTGTTAAGCTTGAAATAAGTGTCAAGCTTCTAGACCCATGCCTGGGCTGAGCATCATGATCATCCATCGAAAATATGAATGTTAAGCTTTCCCACTTTCTTGATGAAATCCATGTTGTGAGTTTTCCCATTGCCCCTTTGGGCCCCCCAGGGCCTAATTTGATATCTGATCGAACATTAGTCCATCAAACTCATGTATGCATGGAACTCTGGTCATAGTGCGAAGTAGTCTCTCCTGTACTCCCCGAACGGAGCCTGTGGCACGACCTGTCTCTGACCCGACTTTCCTCCCGCCTTCCCTCACTGTCCAATGGTTGTCCTCCCTAGAACTATGGGTATAAAGGTTGGGGAATCCTCCTAGATGATGTGTAAGCTTGGACTGGTGAAGGGTGTGGACTAGCTCTGCCCTAGGATCCACTGGAGCCACTGGCCCCACCTCCCTGATGTCCTCCTGAACCACTCGTTCCTCTTACAAAATTAGCACCTATAGTGCTCATCCTATGGTGGAGAATCTGTGCAATGATATCCATTTGATGTATGGAATTCATCATGTCCCTCTGTCCTCTAGATAGGTCATTCAATATGGACTTTGTGCTATCAGCATGTGTCTCGGGGCCTTTGCCCCTGCCCTCAGGTTTTTCACGCCTGTCACCCATAGTGCTCTCTATCTTGGCCTTTGTGTCCGAACTCATATGCTCTTTTTCCTCTAACTCTTTCTCTGTATCTGATTGAGTGTGGAAGGGAGTGTAATCCCCTCAGTTTCTATCTCTCCTATCTCTGCTATGACCTCTATGGTACTTAATGTAATTGTCCCCACCGTGTCCTCAAACCTATGGGTATTCTTCACCTATTCTCAGAATCATGGGGTCATGAGAAGCAATTCTTCACAGGATGGAAGGAATAAGGCTTTGATACCATTGAAATATCCCTAATCCAATTGATCTGGATATCTACTACATAACTATTGTTTTATCACTCATATCTGATACTCTGGGAGTTTCTGGATGCATTTGGGTTAATGTTTGAACATGCTTGGTGATTTTTTCATGTTTGTTTCATTCATTTATTGTTTTAGCAGTATATATGATGCATGTGAAAGAAAGGAAAACACATCTCGCTAATATGTATTATGAGAAAAAATCAATAGATACAATAACATGCTTGACGCAGATAAAATAATCATCGGTTATATATCATGTACTGTCACTGGAATACAAAGAAACTAATATGAAATACCCATGGTCAGAAGATGAAGGACTATATGGCATGCACAGATAGATCGACAAAAGGCAGTTCCGAGAGCTCACGCCAACTGCTGCAGATACTAGAAAACTCACCATGATGGGTATACTCAACATAACAAACTTGAAACTTCCCAAACTGAGCTCCCTAGCCTCTAGGATGCTCATGGAAACTGTCATACTGAAGATATGACCTTTGAAGCTCCAACTGACACCCCATGGGGGTTTGCACACCTACTAGGATTTGTGAGTGTTTCCTAGTGATCCCACCATCGAAATCCGACGATGTATATCTTGAAACGATTTTCCTGGTCTCCTTTGTAATGGGTCGGAAGGTTTCCTTGGATCTGACACAGAATACCCCCTGGAACCCAAATTGCACTTACTCTAGAGCTTCACACTATTTGGTTGTTTGTTGCACTCTAAGATATTCCACCATCAAAAACTGATGAATGGTGGCTCAAAAGAAGTACCTTGGCTGGTTCTCAACTGGGTCATAAGGAATTTGCAAGATAATCCTCTGTCTCACGCAGCTACACAAAACCCTCACTCTAACCCTTGCATCCTCACTGGCTGAGCTACGCAACCACTATAAACTAGATCTATTGAATAGCATGGTGAAATACCTCGACGGTATCTTCGATAAGATAGGTTGTGTCTCTCAAAACCAAAAATGATCAATGGTGGCGGTTTCCTCCAGAAGTCGACAAAACAACAAGGGGGTCAATTTCCTCCTCCTCTGGAAACTATATCAACATCAAATCATAACATAAGGAGGAATTAGGTCGAATTCCTCCCTTTATACTCTGCCCGATCTAATTCTTCATTGACATCAATTAAGCTAGGTGATTTTCCTCCTAAGGTGAATAATTAATTAATTAAGTCCCCCTCAACACCTTTTCATTCTATTTCTTCGTTGAATTTAGCTTAAGTGAATTTTCCTATGATTTTTGAGTTAATTCATCGTTTAGCCACCAAATCACCCTTATTTCTCCTCTTGTTCCATGTTTGTACTGGGATATAGTCTACGTGAACAAACATACTACTAAGTCAGTCCCTGTTGTCCTACTCTTGGGAACGAGACATCACATAAGATTTACTTTTTAGATAAGGTTTATTGAGTTCAAAGGTTCACATTTACATTATTTGGTATTTCAATATTCAACATCACATTCCTAGGCTCAAAGCCCCATCAATATTTCTCATTTTTCAGTAGTAGAAGTTCATATCTAGGTTTCTTGGAGTATTCCCTAACACCCAGAGTTATGCTATCACTTTCTTTCAAATGTATTCCTACTTCAACCCATAATTGAAGTGGAAGCATTGCTTAGGGAAAAATAAATGTGCAAACTTGGTTCTTTGAGCATGACCCTCCAAACCACATTTATCTTGTCATTGTTAGAGGCAAATTATTCAAATGTTCAATTCTTGTTCTCTTGAAAATATTTCCCCCATACCATAATTTTATAGCACATAGTGAGGTTTCTCTTTTTTTAGTGTTCCCTAGTCTAGCACCACTCAAAAAATAGTGTCGTAGGGTTATGCAAGAGATAGGGTTTGCAACCCCACGTCCACTCACATCACAAAGATACTTTGAATTTCAATCAAGGATCATCGTAGAGAATCCTCCTTTGAAGAGACCAATCATATCAAACACTATTGCATCCAAGTCTCATGAAATTGTTACTAGAATCTCTAGATAGAAAAAAATACTTGTCATTTTTCCAACAAGATACTAAAATTACTTTACCAAAATATGGAGGACAAATTAATGGAGAAGCCTTATATTCATATATTGATAGCCTCACATCCTACTTCTGGATCAGCCTCAAATATTTCTCCTTAACCACAAGCATCTAGAGGGAATTGTTCAAAGTTTGTGGTAGAGTCAATCTCAATGTGCTACCTCCAAATCTACAACAAAGTCCATCACTACATTCAATGCATTTTTTGATGCTACTAGGTAACACTTTTATCCCCTAGGCTATCTGGGAAATATTATGTGAAAGTGGTTACACCTTAATCAAGAGCCTAGCCAAATAGTACAATAATACATCTAAGTGTTCACACATGTACACATCTAACTCCACATTCTAGATCTAGATGAGTTACTTATTAAAAAAATTGGTTTTGGATTATTGGTTGCTTCTTATTTTGAAATTGATTTATTTGAAAGAAGTTGGATTGAACAATCCTTTATCCATTCAACATGGAAAAATAGTACCGATCCCCCCTATTTTATATCACTCTAGAAACACTAACCATATTTCCAACCCTAATCCTTCGAAACGTGTTACTAGACCAAGGCCTTCTCCTACTCACCTCAATACCATAAATTTACTAGCTCTTCATCCTCCATCCCAAACCAATGATGTCACTTCCATTAAAATCACACACATTCTATGACAAATTGTCATGTATTAAAACAATAGGTTGGATCAATATTCTTATGAATCTTAAGAACCACCCCCACCCATAGAGCCCTCCCCTCCATCAGAGACAAATATTATTACCTTACAAAAATCCAACACAAAATGCTCCGAGAGAAGTCTCCTTCATATCATTACCTTACAAAACCCCAACATAAAATAATTGATGCAGTAATATTATGTTTTCCACGAGACTCTTCAAAGAAACTATGATTGTGACATTTCTCCACTTGATTCTTCTGATTTGATCCAAGGTCTCCCATGCCAACAACAATGTAGGGATCTCTATGATGATAAAATT
Organism: Picea engelmannii; assembly: GCA_009831015.1. Classification (NCBI taxonomy): domain Eukaryota; kingdom Viridiplantae; phylum Streptophyta; class Pinopsida; order Pinales; family Pinaceae; genus Picea; species Picea engelmannii. Next base: position 77,010 of record ML818960.1, on the reverse strand, counting down.
AATACATATACTCTCTTCAAATATGGAAAAAAATATAAATTAACCATTTCTACTATTTCTCTTTCTCACCCTAGCACATTTCAACAACTTAAAACATGCATAAATGTATATATTTACATTTTCTTCCTCCAATGGCTAAAATCACACCACTTATCTCACAATCCCTATCTCTTATTCATTATCCCAAACCATCCTCACTACCAATATCCTATAGTCCTCTCATTACAATTTCCCAATGCCTATTTCTCCATTTTCCATCCCTCCCCCTCCATAACATTACCCTATATACTCTCTCTTAGATGAATTCCCCAATGCCCTATATTCAATCCTTTCTATGCATCAATCCTTTCTAGTTGAAAGGAAAATATATTATCATCATTTGGTATTTCATTCTTAAGCATCATCTTCCTAGGCTCAATGCCCCATTAAGAATTCTCATTTGTCAATCAGAGCTAGTTATTTTGGAATGTGCCCTAGCACCAAGATCTATGTTAACACCTACTTTCAACTATCTTCCTACTTCAGTATAGAATTGAAGTATTTCTTATGGAATACATATAGGGATTTGGTTCTTTGAGGATGATCATTCCACTCATATTTCCATTGGTGTTGTGTTAAGCCAGTTATTCAATGAAAATCATTTCCCCATACCATATTTTTGTAGCCTAGAGTGGGGATTCTCTTGTTGGTGTGCCCTAGTCTAGCACCCCTCAACAACTAGTGTGGTAGGGTTCTACAATAGCTATGGTTCTCAACCCCTCCTCCACTCAAATTACAAAGATACTTTGACTTTAACAAAGGGTCCTTGCAGAGAATCTTGTTTCACAGTGACCAATAATCTTGAGCACTATTGCATCCAGATCTCATGAAATTGTTAATAGGATCCCTAATAAAAAACATAAGAAATCACTTTTACAAAAAGATACCAAAATTACTTTACCAAAATATGGAGGAAAAATGAATGGAGAAGCCTTAGATTCCTAGATTAGTAGCCTCACATTGCACTTCTATATTTTCCCAGGCTCAAATATTTCTTCTTATAATAAAATATCTACAAGGAATCATTCAAACTTGGTGAAAAATCGAATTTATAATTCTACATTTAACTCAATCTTCTACTTCGAAATGCTTGAAAAAGTCCATCAATACATGGAATCCATTGTGTGACACTATCACATAGCATTTTTGTCCCCTAGTCTATCTAGAAAATCTCATGTTCAAGTGGTTATAACTTCATCAAGCCTAGTAGTACAACACATGGAAGTGTTCACACAACTACAAATCAAAATCTAGATTCCATATCCATATTAGGTAATTATTCTCAAATTTAGTTTGGGATTATTGGCTGTTTTTATTCTTAAATTGATTTTTTTGAAAGAGTTTGCATTGACAAATCCTTTAACCATTATTTACCAAGGTACCCTATTTTATATCACTCTACTAACCCTAATCATATTTCCAACGTTAAGCCTTGGAACCCTCTTACTAGACCAAGACCTTCTCCCAGTTGGCCTCAAAACCGTAAATTCACTAGTTCTTCATCCTCCAAACCAAGCCATGGATGTAACTTCTAATAAAGTCACACATTATGTGAAAGATTGTCATATATTAAAACATCATGTTGGATCAATATTCATAGACCCCCCCCCCCCCCCCCCCNCATAGAGCCGTCCCCTCCATCATATCTAGAAATCATTACACTACCCAACTAAGCCATTTATCCTTCTTCGCATTCAAGAAAATACCATTCAATCTCCTCACATTCTTTTCATAAATTCACTAGTTGTTCATCCTCGAAACCAAATAAAAAACGTCACATCCAATAAAGTCACACATTCTTTGACAGATTGTCACGTCTTAAAACATCGTGTTGGATCAATCTGTTTAGACACCCCCCATAGAGCCCTCCCTTCCATCACATCTAGTAATCATTACCTTACATTTAACCCTGACACAACTAAGCCATTTATCCTTCTCCACATTCAAGACAATACCATTCAATCTCTTGACATCCTTTTCACTCATTATTTCTAGATTAAAGACTAGCTATCCACTATTACACCTACTAATCACAACCAAAAGAAGCTCAAATATTGGAACTTTGTGTAGCACCTACAACTTCCCAAAAATAACCATGTCCATATCCATATTATATTGGTTTTACAACAACATGGTCCTGCAATATGAATCGATACGCCTTGTACAATATTGTTTTCCAAAAGACCCTTTCAAGACACTAAGATTGTGACTTTTCTCCACTTGATCATTCTGATTTTATCTCAGGTCTCCCTTGCCAAAAATTACGTAGGGCTTTATATGATTCTAACCATAATACCTATACCCTCTTCATATATATATATATATATATATATATATATATATATACCCATTGATCGAATGTAATGAGGATATTTGACTCAATTTGTCCTTTAGAGAGGTGTGTGAGAAACCAATTTTCAATAAATTAGTTATAATTTTTTTATCATGTTGTCATAATCATTATTTATTCCTTCAATATTTTCACGTCCTCGTTTCTTTCTCCAATAAATCTCTTTCACTTATTCGTTATGGCGAGTTTCATCTCAAGTGCGATCATATTTTATCTTGTGCAAAATTTTGTTGACCATGAATATTTAATGTGAAAGGTTTTTTAAAAAATTCAACATTTTATAACACCAAGTAAAATTTCAAACCCCAATATTATAACTCAAAAAAGGATTTTATAATCATATTTTAAAATATTTCTTAATAAACCAAAATTCTTTTAAAATAAATTTTGCATAAAAAGAAGATTTTAAAGAAAATTAAAAAAAACCTTTCATCCTCAAAAAAATTTGTTTCAGAAAATCTTCATTGTGACAAAACTTATTCAAAAATAATATCAATAATTTTATAGGAATTGTTTAAAAAAACTTACTTTCAAAAAAATTCTCTTTGACATAGTAAGGAGTTGCTTGTGAAAGCATTCAACTTGAAAATAATGTTCAATAAAACCTCCACCTTCAAAATAATTTTCAATAAAGCCTTCAATATATAAATTGTTGCTCCAATAAAAACAACAAAAACCTTGTTTCAAATAGAATTTTTTTTTCTCCAAACTTCTCTTTAGTGGCTCCACATAACCGAAAATATGAACTAAGGGAATGAATTGTGCAAAACAAGTTTGGTCGAAAGCATATTTATATAATTTCACACTAAATGATAGACTAATCCATACGCCAAATGATGCGTCTCTTCGTATCTTTTCGGCCAACGAAATTTTGACATAAGTTTTTCAACCGAAAAGATTACTTTTCGGTCGAAAGATTGGAAGTGCATTTATTTTTAACGGCTTCTTAAGAGTAACCTTTCGGCAGAAAACCTATTTTTTTCGGTCGAAATATTATTTCGTCTGAAACCCTACAACTGGGACAGTTTTATGAAAACTCCTAATTCTCTCCATCTTACTTCAACTTTGGAGGTAGCGAACTCCTGGAAATACAAAGATTTCAGTTTCATAATTGATAGCGACATTTGTAGAAATGAATCTACTTTTAGATGATATAATTCATATTCATTTTCATTGTTTTTAGCTAATTTTAATTAGTTTTTTTTTTAAAATGACTATCCATAATATTTTTAGGTGACACTAAGATTGAGTAAATATGAAAAATCGATATATGTAAAAATACACAGTAAAAAATTATGGAAAATTTATATTAATAAGCTTTAGACCATCTTCTTCAAAAGAGAATTTTTATATTTTACTTTTAAGTAAAAATTAAGAAAATTATATGACGCGTAAAAAAATGTGTTTAAAATATGCAACTTTTTCATATTGGTCAACTTAAAAAAATTGTAGAAATTATAATATTCATCCGTTAGATTCAAAACTACAGCCAACATAAAATATAGTTTATGTAGATTATTGTTGCATATTTCATTTTTCAGAAACAAAAAAGTTTGATAATTGATAGATTGTTGGGGGAAAACATAGCTCATTGTCATTCCCTTTATGGACTAGTCTCGCATGTTAAGGTAATGGATATGTTAAGGTCCAAACTTCGGGATGTATATAATTCGTTGGACCGAGCAATTTCCACATTGAAGAATAAATATTTACGAATAGTTTTGTCTGAATGCAAGACAAAGGAAAAAGTGGTTGACCTGTGTGAAAAGGGGCCTCATATATTAGAGAGAGAATAAGAAATGCATAGAAGGACACCATGAAGAAGATAAATAAACGTGTTTCATTTCCTTGTATCTCAGTCAATAACATGGTATAGCATATCTCTCCTCTTGCTGGAGATGACACCATCTTGGAGGAAAATGACATTGTAAAAGTTTATTTGGGATGCCATATCAATGATATCATTTCAATAACATCTCACACTCATGTGGTGCAAGAAGGACCTGTTAATGGAACAGAAGCAAATGCTATTGCAGCTGCTAACACTAGAGTGAAAGTTTCTTTGATACTTGATGAGCCACAAAAAGGTGATTCAAAACTATCCATGGCCATTGGATTTATATGAAAAACAACTATAGAAATGGGGCAGTTGTTGAAGGAGGAAAATAAATTGTGCATTTGTTTCAATAGAAATAGATAATGACTAACCTAAGAATACCGATAACATATTTTGAGGTCAAAGATTATGTCCAGATTTGAGGGAATTTATAGAAACATTTGATTTCACTGCTAAAATCAGTGCTTTTCTACAACGAATAAACTTTATTCTCATAATAACATAAAAATAACTGATAAATATAGAGCATGCTAAGAGGATTAGAATTGAAAAAGGGTTGAGTTTAGGCTAGAAAATTTAGGTACTCACATGTACCATGAGAAGTTGTTCATGATCTCAAAGGGAGTTTTGTTTGAAAAATCATGGAATCATTGTATAGCCTAAGGTAACCATGAAATAGTACAAGATGTGTGATTTCTTCATGGCGACCCAAAGTTCCTTAAGAAGTGAGTATGATCATTTTGTTTATGGTATATTCATTATATTGGTGTTATGTTGATGATATGATTGTTACAAGCAAAACATGGTTGATATCAACATGCTAAAGGCTCAATTGTCCAGGATGTTTCAGATGAAGGATCTAGGAGAAACAAAACAAATCTTGGAAATATAAGTACATTGAGATGGGAAAATGGTAATTTGTGGTTATCACAACAAAATTCCTTGGAGAAGATACTCATGAGGTTCAACATGAAAATTGTGAAACCGATAAATGTCCCTTTAGCTTTCCATTGTAATATTTATTCAAGTTTATGTCTTGGTAGTAAGGAATAAAAGGATTCTATGCCTTGTGTACAATACAATAAGAAGGTTGATGATTGCGATGCAATGTTGAAATATTTTACATGTTGGTGTTGCAGTGGAAACATGGAAAAACCATGTAAAAATCATGGAAATGAGTGCCCCAACATCTTAGAATCACAAGTATCACCTACAGTTGTTGCAACAATTTAGTTTGTGGTTATTTTGATTCAGTGGAGGTGGAGTGGTCCATATTGGAGGAAATTGTGTAGACATGTTCATGCAACCAATGTTGTTAGAGAAGTTGCGATGGTGTTTGACTTCTCTTGGCTTGGAATGTGATGTTTGATTTTTTTGGAAAGGTATCGGGAAATTATTCTCAAGGTGGATATTGTTGGGTTGTGACAACACATACCCTTTCCATTACATTCGTTTGGAGGTTTATCAAGCGTTTGGATTTGCATATGCTCGAAACACTAGAGATCTCTCCTGGTTAAATGTAGAATCCCGTGAGGAGATTCTTGAGACTTGTATTCATTTCTCCATTACTTGGATAAGAAATTTAAATATTATGATTAATCCCATCTATTCACGTGTGTTGTGTGTGATTGATTAACAACTATTTACAGGATTGAAGTGAAACAATTCCAACACTTCACTTGCTATTTAGGGCTATCTCTAACCCTATTTTTTTGTTGGTTACTCTATGCCTCCAACAATGAGATGCATTGAGATATCCAAGGTGTTATTCATTCTATTGGATGAGGATATTCTAAAAAATTAAGGATTAGGTTATATAGCACTAGCTCTAGTTTTGGCCCTTCATCACTCCACTAACATTACATCCTTATACCCCTCGTTCATACAATGCAACATTGACTTACCTTATTTACATAGTAGCATTTGTTAATTTTGTACCCTTCCATGATGAGTAATGGAGATCCACAACACTAACCATGCATATTGAGAACACAACTTTTTAGCATTACCATTCACTTGCTCTCAATTAACATGGTGTGCAATTTACATTCTTTATTTTCTATCTATGAGTATATAAAGAAATTTTCATCATCATATGTTGATTGGAGACATCTTCCACCTTTCAAAACTAATGAATCTGACAATTATCGACCACTTTTACTTATGTGGTTGTGTTGGTTATAATATTATTGAAAAACTAGAGTTACACATATTTTAAACAACATGATCAATGAAATTGGAGATGTTTATTATCTTACAACTGATAATGGTAAGGCCTAGTTTGACATGCTCCTACTAATTGAAATGTCAAAAAAGGATTTTATAATCATATTTTAAAAGATTGCTTAATAAACCAAAATTCTTTTAAAATAAATTTTGCATAAAACGTAGATTTTAAAGAAAATTAAAAAAAATCTTTGATCCTCAAAAAATTTTGTTTCATAAAATCTTCATTGTGACAAAACTTATTCAAAAATAATATCAAGAATTTTATAGGAATTGTTTAAAAAAACTTACTTTCAAAAAAATTCTCTTTGATATAGTAAGGAGTTGCTTATGAAAGCATTCAACTTGAAAACAATGTTCAAGAAAATCTCCACCTTGAAAATAATTTTCAATAAAGCCTTCAATATATAAATTGTTGCTCCAATAAAAACAAAAAAATCCTTGTTTCAAATAGCAAAATGTTTTCTCCAAACTTCTCTTTAGTGGCTCCACATAACCGGAAATATGGACTAAGGGAATGCATTGTGCAAAACAAGTTTGGTCAAAAGCATATTTATATAATTTCACGGTAAATGATAGACCAATCCATCTAATCCATATGCCAAATGATGCGTCTCTTCATATCTTTCTGGCAAACGAAATTTTGACATAAGCTTTTCGCCCGAAAAGATTACTTTTCGGCCGAAAGATTGGAAGTCCATTTATTTTTAACAACTTCTTAAGAGTAACCTTTCGGCAGAAAACCTATTTTTTTCGGTCGAAATATTATTTCGGCTGCTGAAAACTCTTAACTGTCTCCATTTTACTTCAACTTTGGAGGTAGTGAACTTATATTCAGATTTCAGTTTCAGAATTCATAGCGACATTTGTAAAAATATCTGTAAAAATCGATATCTGTAAAAATACATAGTGGAAAATTATGGAAAATTTATATTAATAAGCTTTAGACCGTCCTCTTCAAAAGAGAATTTTATATTTTACTTTTAAGTAAAAAATAAGAAAATTATATGACGCGTAAAAAAATGTGTTTAAAATCTGCAACTTTTTCATATTGGTCAACTTAAAAAAATTGTAGAAATTATAATATTCATCCCTTAGATTCAAAACTAGAGCCAACATAAAATATAGTTTATGTAGATTGTTGTTGCATATTTCGTTTTTGAGAAACAAAAAGTTTGATAATTGATACATTGTTGGGGAAAAACATAATTCATTATCATTCCCTTTATGGACTCGTCCCGCATGTATGGCTATTTTTCCAAGAAGCATGGTTTCCCTTTTGATTCTCTTATTTTCTTTTCCAAATCCAAGAAAATTTAAATTATTATAAAATCATTTTATATGGTTTTATTTAAAAAAAAGAAATTTGAATTTTTTTTTATTATGTCTTTTACCAACTCTCAAGTTATATCATGAGCCCAATTTCCATGTCAACAACCAAACACCACAATCATCACCGAAGAATGAGAACTAGAGAACACCAATGTAAGCTTCCTAGGGAAGCCCACGAGTTGCATGGTGAATGCTCAACGCGTCGAAAGGAATTATAGGACCCTGGATATACAAAGAGATTTTTTTTTTCTTGTGCATGTGTGATTATTAACACTGCATTGAAACATTGAAAAATGCCACCCAATTGTCAAAATCCCATAGAGTACCACCATATGTCAAAACAAATGCCAATCTAGGTAAAGGAGTATAAACAATTGGGCTCTACATGATTCAAGGTATGTCTCTGTTGAGAGACGACAAGATTCTTATATTGGTGTTGGAGCAAGAAAATCCACAACAGTGTTGAGAGCACCAATGGTTGAGATTCACAAATGTTAAAAAACAAAAAGACAAAGCACACACAGAGTGCCCAACAAGTGTTTCACATATGTCAAGCATTCAATCTTTGATGCAATAATGATTAGTATACTCGCATCCATTTAAAGGATTAATAAGTTGGCATTTTGAGGATTCCACGACTTGTGTTAAGATTCTTCTCACATATCTATATGCTCGAGAGGTTGCTTTGAAAGTTTGACTATTGCACCGACAAAGATTGTAATTATGGTTCTCCTTATCAGTGGTGAATTTACAATACATTCAATAGTAATTATCGATTTCCTTCGGTCCATTTCAATACGCATTAAGAAGATTACTATATTATGGTAATGGATATATTGAGGTCCAACCTTCGAGATGTATACAATTCATTCGATCGAGAAATTTCCACATCGAAGAATAAATATGTACGAATAGTTTTGTTTGAATGCAAGCAAAAGGAAAAAGTGGTTGACCTGTGTGAAAAAGGGGCCTCATATATTAGAGAGAGAATAAGAAACACATAGAATAACACCATGAAGAAGATAGAGAAATGTGTTGCATTTCCTTGTATCTCAGTCAATAACATGGTATGGCATATCTCTCCTTTTGTTGGAGATGACACAATCTTGGAGGAAAATGACACTGTAAAAGTTTATTTAGGATGCCATATTGATAATATCATTTCAATAGTATCTCACACGTGTGTGGTGAAAGAAGAACGTGTTAATGGAAGGGAAGCAGATTTTATTGTAGCTGCTAACACTACAGTGAAAGTTTCTTAGATACTTGATGAGCCACAAAAAGGTGATTCAAAACTATCCATGGGCATTGGATTTGTATGAAAATCAACTATAGAAATGGGGCAATTGTTGAAGTAGGAAAATACATTGTGCATTTGTTTCAACAAAAATAGATAATGACTAACCTAAGAAGATCGATTCCATATTTTGAGGTCAAAGATTATGTCCAGATTTGAGGGCATTTATAGAAACATTTGATTTCGCTGCTAAAATCGTTGCTTTTCTACAACAAATAATTTTTTTTCTCATAATAACATAAAAGTAATTAAAAAATATAGAGCATGCTAAGAGGATTAGGATTGAAAAAGGGTTGAGTTTAGGCTAGAAAATTTACGTACTCACATGTACCATGAGAAGTTGTTCATGATCTCAAAGGGAGTTTTGCTTGCAAAATCATGGAATCATTGTATAGCCTAAGGTAACCATGAAATAGTACAAGATGTGTGATTTCTTCATGGTGACTCAAATTTTCTTAAGAAGTGAGTATGATCATTTTGTGTACGGTATATTCATTATCTTGGTGTTATGTTGATGATATGATTGTTGCAAGCAAAGCATGGTTGAGATCAATAGGCTAAAAACTTAGTTGACCAGGATGTTTCAGATGGAGGATCTAGGAGAAACAAAACAAATCTTGGACATATAAGTACAATGAGATGGGAAAATGGTAAGTTGTGGTTATCACAACAAACTTATGTGGAGAAGATACTCATGAGGTTCAGTATGAAAATTGTGAAACCGATAAATGTCCCTTTAGCTTTCCATTGTAATATTTATTCAAGTTTGTGTCTTGGTAGTAAGGAATAAAAGGATTCTATGTCTTGTGTACAATACAATAAGAAGGTTGATGATTGTGAGAAATGTTCAAATATTTTACATGTTGGTGTTGCAGTGGAAAAATGGAAAAACCAAGTAAAAAGCATGGAAATGAGTGCCTCAACATCTTAGCACAAATATCACCTACAGTTGTTGCAAAAATTTAGTTTCTGGTTATTTTGATTCAGTGGAGGTGGAGTGGTCCATATTGGAGAAAATTGTGCAGACATGTTCATGCAACCAATGTTGTTAGAGAAGTTGCGATGGTGTTTGGCTTCTCTTGGCTTGGAATGTGATGTTTGATTTTTTTGGAAATGTTAGGGAAATTATTTTCAAGGTGGAGATTGTTGGGTTGTGACAACACTTACCCTTTCCATTACATTTGTTTGGAGGTTTATCAAGAGTTTGGATTTTTGTATGCTGGAAACACTAGAGATGTCTCTTGGTTAAATGTAGAATCCTGTGAGGAGATTCTTGAGACATGCATTCATTTCTCCATTACTTGGATAATAAATAAATATTACAATTAATCCCATCTATTCATGTGTGTTGTGTGTGATTGACTAACAACTATTTACACTATTGAAGTCCAACAAATCCAACACTTCACTTGCTATTTAGGGCTATCTGTAGCCTTATTTTTTGTTGGTTACTCTATGCCTCCAACAATGAGATGCATTGAGATATCCAAGGTGTTACTCATTCTATTGGATGAGGATATTCTAAAAAGTTAAGGATTAGGTTATATAACACTAGCTCTAGTTTTGGCCCTTCATCACTCCACTAACATTACATCCTTATAGCCCTCGTTCATACAATGCAACATTGACTTACCTCATTTACATAGTAGTATTCATTAATTTTGTACCCTTCCATGATGAGTAATGGAGATCCACAACACTAACCATGCATAAATAGAACACACCGTTTTAGCATTACCATTCAATTGCTCTCAATTAAAATGGTGTACAATTTTCATTCTTTATTTTCTATATATGAGTATATACAGAAATTTTCATCATCATATGTTGATTGAAGACATATTACACCTTTCAAAACTAATGAATCTGACATATATCAACCACTTTTACTTATGTGGTTGTGTTGGTTATAATATTATTGAAAAACTAGAGTTACACATATTTTAAATAACGTGATCAATGAAATTGGAGATGTTTATTTTTTTACAACTCATAATGGTAAGGCCTAATTTGACATCCTCCTACTAATTGAAATGTCAACTTGATATATCAATTGATTTTGGTTGAGGAGGTTAAGGTTTAGAGTGCTTTTGCACTATCATATTTAGCACCACATTATCCATGTGGTATGCATGCCTTAATCCTTGCGAACTTAGCACTCTCCACCAGTAGAAAACATTGATGGGATCACTCAATGGGGTGCCATGTGTTATTATTTTGTTATTCTTTGTTGGGCTCACTACTTGTCCAAATAATTCTTTGACCCCTCTAGCATTTCTATTTTCATATCTTATCTCTTTCTGAAAAGTTTGCTCTTAATAAACCAATTCTTGAGGAGTTATTAGAAAGATTAAATTTCAAGAGCCACCTCTTCCTTAAGGGTTAAGGGAAATATTTTTATATCATTACAAGAAAAATGATTAAGTTGTTGGGAAACTCTTTAATGTGATCGAAAGACTCATGTGGATATTGAAATCCATGAAATTTGTTTAATGTGAAAAATATTATAACATGAATTTAAATAGTGGATATTGAAAGGGATGATTTTTTTTTAATGTGAAAAATATTATAAAATGAATTTTAATAGTGGATGCAATAAAATAATTGACTTTCCATGTTCTTTATATACCTACATATGTATTTATAAATATTCATAACAATACTTAAACTTTTAAATTTTTAATGCTTATCTCATATTTTATTGAAGATAAACTAAAATTATAGAATGAACCAATTAATTTCTATTATTCTTTTCAAAATTTATTTAAATGAAATCAATCAAACCATCACTATTAACTTCTTTACCAAAATCTTTAATGTAATTGCGAAGGAATAAATCAATTAATTTCTATTATTCTTTTTCAAAATTTATTTAGATGATAAAATCAAACCATCACTAAAAACTCTTTACCAAAATTTTTACAAGTTTATTATTATAAATAATTATCCAAACAATACTAATAATTATTCAACATATTCCCAAAGGGTTAAGGGAAATATTTTTATATCATTACAAGAAAAATAATGAAATTGTTAGGAAACTCTTAAATGTGACTGAAAAACTCTATGCAAATTTATGTGGATATTGAGTATTATGAATTTTAATAGTAGATGCAATAATTGGTTTTTTATATGAATTTTAATAATGGATAGAATAATTTTCTTTTTATGTGAAGTGGTTTCTATGTTCTCAATAAATTTACTTATATGTGTGTATTTCCAAATATTTATAATAATTATGAACCTTTAACTTTGTAGAATTTATCTCATATTTTATTGAAAATAATCTAAAAATAAAAAAAATAAACAAATTAATTTCTATTATTCTTAGATATCATTTTTTGGGATTAAATGCTTAGAGTAAGTCATTAATCTGACTTAAGAGGTGGTCTCCTATCCCAATCACTTAACTTGGAGTTTTCCCCACAATCAAGCCTACTTAACTTACTACCTCACAATCAAGCTCACTTAACTTACTACCCTATTTGCTAAACCTTAGCAAGTATTGTGACTTATGAACTATCCAATTAAAACTCCCTCCAGTCTTATTAATGAAGCACAGAGAAGCCTTTCTGGTGCAAAATTCATATAGATAATTTATATAAATAAAACAATTATCACCATCACTACCAACCTTTTTACCAAAATCTTAAAATCTTTAATGTAATTGTGAAGCCATCATTATATAAATCTTAAATCTTAAAATCTTTAATGTAATTGTAAAGCCATCATTATACAAATTTAAGACCATGCTTATACAAATTTATTATTAAAAATTAATTATCCAAAAAAACTAATAATTCTATTGTGTAGCATACAAAAATTAAAACCAATATGCAAGTTGATCAAATTACTTAGAACGAAAATCAATTTCCTCGTTACATAATTTGGAGATTTCCATTTATCATAGTTTCTTCCTCGTCCTCATCCTCGTCCTCATACAATTCAGCAATGTATCCTTCGATAACATCATCTTCGGTTATGTATCCTTTGAGATAACATCATGTTCGTCACCTTTTGCAAACCGATTGGGCAGTTGTGTTTGCTTTACCAGAGGAGGTCCAATTTTCTGATCAAGCAAGTTGGGTACCTTGTCTACCAATTCTTTCAATGCTTCCTCCTTAGCATCCAATGCCACATTATCTGCTACCTCATTCTCCCACAAACTACACTTATTGTTGCATATTTGGCAGGGTTTCCCTTGTTCTTGCCTATAGCAATGATCGCAAAAATGATTATAACCGGACGAAAGGGTCTGTCGGCAAACGTAACACATTGTGGTTCTACACCTACTACAGGTGGTTCTACACATTGTGGATGCAAACGTAACACATTGCATCCATCCAGCTTTACTATCTCTGCCTTGCAAGTTTTACATTCTCTTATCACGGCTTTTGTCATCCTCTCTTCAATTTTTCTACAAGGAGCGGTCCCAGATATCTTCTCATTCTCTTCACAACTTAATGGTACGTGACTCGCTTCCTTGCATTAAACATTTAGGGTTTGGACAGTCGAAAACTTCTACACACTTGTCTACTTTGCATGGAATGCCGGAAAATGGGCAATTAACAGTTTGGCATGAATTATAGCTTCTTGGCCCTGGCGCTGTTTAACAGTTTGGCGTCGAAAACAAAATAGATGCCCATCCGCACACTCTACAATATTATCAAATAGAAGTTCAAAACAACAACACCCATATTCCATATCCCGCACCCCTATTTCAGATTGGTCTTCCTGATTTATCATTTCCTCCATCACTTCTCCAAGTGTTCCATTCAGCAATATAATCTGGAGATTGTCAATGCCTGTCATATCAGAGCTTTCTGCTCCCTGTGTTTCATTCCGCATTATAATATGGAGATTGTTAATGCATGCCATATCAGAGCTTTCTGTTTCTAAAATCTTAGGACTCACACCATTTCCACCAATTGTTTCATCAAAACCACCGGATTCATTGAATGCCTCTCTGTGTATTCCTTTGACATGCTCATTTTTCGAGTTATTAACATGTCCCATATTCCTCTTTCATATTTCAGCTTGTATATTCCTCATTTCAACCTCAATGTTCATTCCTTCTGATGGTCCATCATTGGAAGAATCCAAAACAACAATTTTTCAATGAGCAGAATTGGAAGCATACTCCGAAGAAATGAAATGAAATGAAAGTATTTTTAACGTCCACGAGGCGCCTATGGGACAGTTTGTTTTTCCATCTGGCTTTTGCATTCGGCCCTTTTCCTGTGAAGTTTTACAATAATCGCTCGCAGCTTCTCAACACACTCTTCGCTGAATAGATTATCCCAGCTGCCAGAATACTTGCATAATTTTCCCTGCTGTCTTTGAGGGCCTCACATTCTAAAATGAAATGTTTTTCTGTTTCCACTTTTCCGGACGAGCACAGAATACATACTCTTTCTTCCCACCTTTCTTTTGGCCTTTTCCAGCGCCCTGTTTCACAACGGAGTTGATGAGAATTAGTCCTTAATTGAGCAATAAGAATTTTAGATCTCCAAGAAATATTGGCCCCTATGTACGCCTTTTGTTGATGGTTATGAGTGGGGTTAAACTCTTCAATGTAGCACTTCTTCTTTCTCCCAAGTACGTTGGTGGAACTTATCCATAACAAAAGTTTTTATCTCTTTACTCTTTGTAGGACACATGCTCAAGCAAATGCCCCATTTACTAAACCATTTGTTATTTTGCCGCATCCAAGTCTTCTTTTTTTTGCACAATCTGTCACTAAACACAACCTTAGGCCATCTGGCCTCTTCCATTTGCTCAATTTTTTTCAAATACCTTATGACTCGCACCATAGCAATTGCTTCAATAGGGGCAGCCCCTATTTCACTCAACAAGATAGCATAAGGAACTGCACTTTTAATTTTGATGTGGGTACATAATTGTTCATTTTTGTCGAGTGACAAGATCTCGGAAAATTAATAATAATCAACTCTTAACGAACACTTTTTCGTTAATTTTCTAGAATTCCACGTGCACCGCAACAGAGAGTAGTCAAAACAATAGAACTCTGAACCATCCGGTGCCATTGGTGACATTAATTACAAAAGAAGGGGTATTAAATACAAGTGTTTTGGCCAAATATAAATGCACCTGGCATTAATTACAAAAAAAGGGATATTAAATAAGAGTGTTTTGGCCAAATATAAATGCACCCACACGTTCTTTTAGGCCGACCGGTTGGTGTATGAATTTTGGCCAAATAGAAATGCAACCACACATTTCTTCTGAACCATTGGTAGGCCACCTGACCTAAAGATGATCTATCCATTTAGTAGATAACTGCCTTCCTCCTCATATCCAACGGGGCAATTGGGTAAGCCCAAGGAGAGTAATTGGGTAAACTAGGTAGCTAATATTTAGGTGGTGTAACTGTAGACATTATTACTTAATTATTATATAATTTTTTATTTTACTACGTAATAAATTTGTTTTAGTGGAGTATAAATACGCATATTCAAAATCAATTATATGAAAGGTTGTGAAAATTGTAAGATTATATAGTTAATTGTTATTGTATTTATGTTTATAATTTTTTGTTTTAGGTTGTCAATTTATATTTAATTTGTTTACTTTAACCGTGTTTTGAAAATAATTTCTATTTTTTTTTTGAAAGTTCTTGGTTTATAAGTGATGTAGATAGCTACACTCAATGTAGTCAACAAGAGCTTAATACAAGAGCTCTTGAGGACAACATTTCTTGATTTCTAGTTGTTTTAATTATTAGTTATTGATGTGTAACCTACAATTGCATCTTTTAAGCCTTAGAGCTATGGATGACATTTCTTGATTTCTAGTTGTTTTAATTATTAATTATTGATGTATAACATACAATTGCATCTTTTAAGCCTTAGAGCTATGTGCAAGAGTGGTTTATTATTTCTTTCTCATCCCATGGGCTACAAGAATATTATCTCGAGCCATTGTTTTCCTATCTAAAGGCCATTTGGATAGCATAATAAATTAAGCCATTTTTCCTTTAGGCTTTGCTATTTGTTCTTCTCTCTTGTTATTTTTTTTTCCTTTTTTTAGAGGGTTTGACAATGCTTTAGGTTGTAAGATGAGGGTTTCTGGATGCATTTGAGTTAATGTTTGAACATGCTTGGTGATTTTCGCATGCATGTTTCATTCGTTTATTGTTTTAGCAGTATATATGATGCATGAGAAACAAAGGACAACACATCTCCCTAATATGTATTATGAGGAAAAAACAAGAAATGAAATAATATGTTGGACACAGATAAAATAGTCATCAATAAGATCTCATGGATCGTCACTGGAATACAAAGCAACTAGTATGAAATACCCGTGATCAGAAGATGAAGGAAGATCTCGCATGCACAAATACATCGACAAAAGGCAGTTCGAGGAGCTCATGACTGCTGCATGAAAACTCACCTTGATGGATAAATCACCTTGATGGGTATACTTGACATAACGAATTTGAAACTGTCCCAAACTTAGCGCCCTAGCCTCTAGGTTGCTGTTGGAAATTTTTAGACTAAATATAAGCTCCTGATGTCACCCCCTAGGGGTTTGTGCACCTCCTAGGTTGTGTGAGTGCGTCCTAGTGATCCCACCAATGAAATATGATGATGTATATCTCGAAACGATCATCCTGGTCTCCTCTGTAATGACTCAGAAGGGTTTTCTCAGATCTAACCCAGAATACCCCTTGGAACCCCAATTGCACTTACTCAAGAGCTGCACACTATCTTGTTGTTTGCTGACTGACTAGAAACTGATGACTCATGGCTCAAAATAAATGCCTTGTCTAGCTCTCAACTGGGTCAGAAGGAATTGGTGAGCTAATCCTCTGTCGCATGTGGCTACACAAAACCCTCTCTCTAACCCTTGCACCCTCACTGGATGAGCTATGCAATCACTGTAAAGTGGATCTCCTGAATATCACAGTGCAATACATGGATGGTATCTTCGATAGGCTAGGGTGTGTCTTTCAACACCGAAACCGATCAATGGTGGTGGTTTCCTCCAGAAATCCACAAAACATCAAGGGGGTCGATTTCCTCCTCCTCTCGAAACTATCTCAACATCAAATCACAACATAATGAGGAATTAGGTCAAATTCCTCCCTTTATACTCTTCCCGATCTAATTCTCCATTGACATCGCTTAAGATAGGAACGTTTCCTCCTAAGGTGAGTAATTAATTAATTAAGTCCCACCTCGACACCTTTTCATTCTATTTCTCTGTTTACTTTACTTTAAGTGACTTTTCTTATGCTTTTTGGATTAATTCATCGTTTAGCAACCAAATCACCTTTATTTCTCCTCTTGTTTCTTTTTTGTGCCGGAGTATATTCTACAGGAACAAATAGACTACTAAGTCACTCCATTATGGTCTACTCTTGGGAACGAGACATCACAATCCTCCCTTCTCAATATTTCTTGTCCTCAAGAAACATCTATCTTGGGTGCTACAAAATATGATCTCCCTCCCATGTGGAATCTTCCACTCGAAGTCCCCTCCATCTAACCAAGCACTCCCTGATGATCCTGTTCCTCAACGTGCTCTCTCTTTTTTCGAGCAAATCCAACGATACTAGATCCAACTGACCCTCCTCATCTAAGGGTTGGAACTCCTCTGAAATGTTGATCTGTCGTACCACTTCATTTTTAAGGCAAGAAATGTGAAAGAGATTATGAATATTGATACCCTATGATAGCTCTGGCTAGTATACCACCTCGCCTACCCTCTTGATGACCCTGTATGGCCCATAAAATTTTGTCTTCAACTTTTCTGCTTTGCTTCTCTTCAAGGAGGACTCTCTGTATGGTTTTAAATGTAGAAAAACCAGGTCCCCTACCTTGAAGCTGCGCTCTATTCTCTACCTATCTACATAGATATTCTGTTGGTTCTGAGCTGCTTGCAAGTTTTCCTTCATTGTCCATAGGATCCTTTGGCTCTCCTCCACCTAGTCTTTGGCCCCTCATACCCTCATATCCCCAAACAGAGTCTCCACAATAGAGGGTGTATCATATCAATACAATGCTCTAAATGGTGACATCCTAATAGACATATGGTAATTCGTGTTGTAGAAATACTCACCCATGTACAACCATCTCACCCATGTGCATTTCTACACTCCTACATAGTTTCTCAGATAACCCTCCACCCATTTATTGACAATATCTATCTTTCCATATGTCTTACTCGTGGCTAGCTCTGTGCCTGTCAACCGAAAAATCTCCTGCCAAAACGTGTTGATGAAGCACCCATCTCTATCACTGACTATCTGACTGGGAAATTCGTGCAATCAAAATACATATTTGAAAAATAACTATGCTACCTGTATGGGTGTGTAGTCCGTGGGTATGACAAAGAAATGTGGAAATTTGTTCATCCTGTTGACCACCAAAAATATACAGTCCCTGCCCTGCACTCAAGGAAGACCTGTAATGAAGTCCATAGAAATGATGTCCCATTTATGCTCTGGAATGGGTAGAGTCTGAAGTAACCCCGTAGGGTGTGTCTGCTCAGACTTGTTCTGCTAACAAGTCGTGAAATCCTGGATGTGTTTCAGTACATCATCCTTGAGACCCTTCCATGAGAATCCCTCTTTAATCTTCCTATAAGTTTTGAAGTACCCCTGATGCCCGACTACAGACGAATCGTGACACACCATCATAATCTTCCACTTCATGGTAGATTCTGGAGCCAAGTAGATTCAGTCCTTGTAGAAAATGACATCATCTATTACTCGTTATCTGTCATCAACCACCTGTCCATCCATCACCTCACAAGATTTTTTTTTTTTGGAGTATTCCACCAACAAATGTGCTTTCCAATCTATGAAAATGCCCATCATTGAACACCCTGGTGGCCTCCTGGACAAGTCATATGCTACAACATTCCTCTTTCCCCTGACATAATCAATGTGAAATTCAAAGGCTTGGATCTTTGAGACCCAATTCTGTTGTCTCTCACTGAGGTCTTTCTAATCCAAGAAATACTTGAGACTGTTGTGATCAATCTTCACTACAAATCTGCTACCTACCAAATACTGCTTGAATTTGGTTAATGAATGCATGATCGCTAGAATTTCCTTGTTGTAAATAGAGTAGAGTATCTCCGACTCGTTGAGTTTCCTTCTCTTGAACATAATGGAATGGCCTCCCTACATCAAAACTGCTCCAATCCCCACCCCTGATGCGTCTCAGTATAAGAAAAATGACTGTGAGAAATCCAGAAGGTATAGAGCAAGGAATGTGCTCATAACCTCCGTCATTATCTCAAATGTATGTTGTGACTCTTCTGTCCAATGAAAGGCACCCTTCTTGGTCAAATCTGTGAGTGGTGCTCTCAACTGTGAAAATTCCTTGAAGAACTGTCTGTAGTAACTGCATAACCCAAAGAATCCCTTCATCTCAGTGAGGTTCTTGGGTGTTGGCCAGCCCATAATGACCCTGATCTTCTCCTCATGAACCTATACTCCCTTCTCATTGATGATATGACCCAAGTACAATAGTTCTCTCATTCCAAACTCATATTTGGACTCCTTGGCATATAATGACTATTCCTGCATAATTCCCAATACCTCCTCCAAAATATGTCCGATGCTCATCCCACGTCTTGTTGTAAATAAATATATCATCGAATAATACCAAAATGTATTTCCTCAACTACCCTCTAAAGATGTGGTTCATGCAAGACTAGAAAATGACAGGTGCATTGGTCAATCCAAACGACATGAACAAGAACTCAAAATGTCTAAAATGGCATGTGAATGTTGTATTATCTATATCATGCTCCCTGATGTTGATCTCATGATATCTTGACCATAGATCAATCTTGGTGAAGAAAACTACCCCATGTGACTCATCCATCAACTCATATATGCGTGGAATGGGGTACCTATTCTTTATCATTTTCTTTTTGAGAGCTCTGTAATCAATGCACATCCTCAATGTTCCATCCTTATTTAGTACTAGAATGACTGAAGAGGCAAAAGGACCCGTGCTGGGACCGATGTGCCCCATCGTAAGAAATTATTTGATTTCTTTCTCAATCTCGTCGTTGAATTTCTTGGGGTGCCTATAGGGTGTGGTGATCACCGATGTATCCCGTCCTTCCAAATCAATCGTATGCTCAAATACCCTATCTGGTGGTCTCACTATTGTATCGGCCCAAAACCTGGCTCATACTGACCCATAAGCTCTCTTATCTGTGGATGGTAATGCTCTCTACCCTCTGAATCCTTACACGTGGTGATCAAACAATCTGCTGCATAGGTTAAATCACCGTGATGGAATATCTGCTCCATCCTTTTTGTTAATATTGCTCGTGGTACTTCTGTAGACATGCCTCTTAGTACCAATCTCAATCCACTGGCGTCTCTGAAGCTCATGGTCAACATCTCATAGTTATACCCAATCTCCCCCAATGAATATAAACACTGTGCACCCAATACTGGATCAGTATCTCATAGGTCAACAACATAGAAATTAGTTGTTAGGGTGTAGTTTCCTAGTTTGACATCTAGTTATGGGATCATGTCCAAACATGTCATCATGTATCCATCTGCCACTGCCATGTGGAATCCCTCAAACTCCTCAGTGTGTAACCCCCTCCTGGATACTAATGATGCATCTATGAAATTGTGAGTGGCTCCACCACCTACTAAAGTGGACATGCATTGCCCTTGTATAAGGAACTTGATCTTGAGTGCATTGTACCTGGGTACTACAGAAAGGGTTGCTATGGTTCCCCCTTTCACCTCTCTACGAGGTGTTGTCTCCTCCTTTGGCAGTGTCACTGTCGGTATCTAAGGTTTCTTCGGCTGCTGCTCTGGCTCATGTGTGGTATCATCCTCTGAATCATTGTCTTCCTTTGCCGTGATATCCTCATCCTCCTCCTCACTTCCTGATTCCACCTCAATGTAGTGGATCTATCACATTCCCATGCATCTATTCCCTGGGACCCAAGGGTCTCTACAAGAAAAGCAAAGATTCTTCCTCATCAACTCCTGTCTCATCCAACTTGGGTTTACCCTTCCATTCCCTTTGAGTATTTTTCTGATCCTTCTCTCTCTGTGGTACAAAGGGTTTGGTAAAGGTTTTGGGTTTTAGCGCTGAGTGCCCTATCTCTCTCATGTGCACAATGGCCTCCTGTAAGGTGTGAGTCTTGAAAGACTTAATCCAACCCCTCAATGGCTATGTTAATACTTTAGTGAACATTATCACCACTCTGTGCTTTGATATATCTGATAGGGACACTTCCTTCCGCTGTAGCAAAGTGATAAAGGAATCAACTGATCCAGTCT
>ML818960.1:43827-54410 GCA_009831015.1 Picea engelmannii | reverse complement strand
CTCTTACGACATTGGCACCTATAGTGCTCATCCTATGGTGGAGCATCTGTGTAATGATATCCATTTTATGTATGGAATTCATCATGTCCCTCTATCCTCTAGATAGGTCATTCAACATGGCCTTTGTGCTATCAGCATGTGTCTCAGGGCCTTTTCCCATGCCCTCAAGTTTCTCACGCCTGTCACCCATAATACTCTCTATATCGACCTCTGTGTCCGAACTCATATTCTCTTTGTTCTCTAACTCTTTCTCTGTATTTGACTGAGTGGGGAAGGGAGTGTAATCCCCTCGATTTCTATCTCTCCTATCTCTACTATGACCTCTGCGGTACTTAATGTAATCATCCCCACGGTGTCCTCATCCCTCTGGGTATTCTTCACCTGTTCTCAGAATCATGGGGTCATGAGAAGCACTTCTTCATAGGCTGGCAGGAAGAAGGCTCTGATACCATTGAAATATCCCTCATCCAACTGATATGGATATCTACTGCTGAACTACTATTTTATCACTCATATTTGATACTCTGGGAGTTTTTGGATGAGTTTGAGTTAATGTTTTAACATGCTTGGTGATTTTTGCATGTGTGTTTCATTAATTTATTGTTTTAGCAGTATATATGATGCATGCGAAAGAAAGGACAACACATCTCGCTAATATGTATTATGTGAAAAAATCAATAAATACAATAACATGTTGGACGTAGATAAAATAATCATCAGTTAGATCTCATGTACCTTCACTGGAATATAAAGCAACTAATATGAAATACCCATGATCATAAGATGAAGCAATATCTGGCATGCATAGATAGATCGAAAAAAGGCAGTTCTCAGAGCTCATGCCAACTACTGCAAATACTAGAAAACTCACCCTGATGGGTATACTCGACAAAACAAACTCAAAACTGTCCCAAACTGAGCACCCTGGCCTCTAGGATTCTCATCGAAACTGTCATACTGAATATATGACCTATGAAGCTCCAATTGTCACCTTGTGTGGGTTTGCGCACCTCCTAGGCTGTGTGAGTGTGTCCTAGTGATTCCACCATCAGAATACGACAATGTATATCTTGAAATGATTATCCGGGTCTCCTCTGTAATGGGTCAGAAGGTTTCCTCGGATCTGACCATACCCCCTAGAACCCAAATTGCAATTCCTCTAGAGGTTCACACTATCTAGTTGTTTGCTGCACTCTAAGAGATTCCTCCATCAAAAAATGATGAATGGTGGATCAAAATAAGTACACTTGCTATCTATAAACCGGGTCGTAAGGAATCTGCAAGATAATCCTCTGTCTCCCGTGGCTACAAAAAACCCTCTCTCTAACCCTTGCACCCTCATTAGCTGAGCTGCACAACCACTGTAAACTATATCTATTGAATAGCATGGTGAAATAACTGGATG
Source organism: Picea engelmannii (assembly GCA_009831015.1). NCBI lineage: Eukaryota > Viridiplantae > Streptophyta > Pinopsida > Pinales > Pinaceae > Picea > Picea engelmannii. The sequence continues at coordinate 53,005 of ML818960.1, read as the reverse complement.
GTATCTCCGATAACATAGGGTGTGTCTCTCAAAACCGAAAATGATCAATGGTGGTGGTTTCCTCCAGAAGTCCACAAAACAACAAGGGTGTCGATTTCTTCCTCCTTTGGAAACTGTATCAACATCAAATCATAACATAATGAGGAATTAGGTCGAATTCCTCCCTTTATACTCTACTCGATCTAATTCTCCGTTGACATCAATTAAGCTAGGTGCTTTTCCTCCTAAGGTGAATAATTAATTAATTAATTCTCCCTCAACACCTTTTCATTCTATTTCTCTGTTGACTTTAGCTTAAGTGACTTTTCCTATGCTTTTTGGTTTAATTAATCGTTTATCCACCAAATCACCCTTCTCTCCTCTTGTTCCATGTTTGTACCTGACTATAGTCTACGTGAACAAAGAGACTACTAAATTACTCCCTGCTGGCCTACTCTTGGGAACGAGACATCACATAATATTTACTTTTTAGATAAGGTTTATCTAGTTAAAATGTTCACATTTACATAATTTGGTATTTCATTATTCAACATCACATTCCTAGGCTCAAATCCCCATCAATATTTCTCATTTTTCAGTAGTAGAAGTTCATATCTAGGTTTCTTGGAGTGTTCCCTAATACCCAGAGTTATGCTATCACTTACTTTCAACTATATTCCTACTTCAACCCATAATTGAAGTGGAAGCATTTCTTAGGGAAAACAAAATGTGCAAACTTGGTTCTTTGAGCATGACCCTCCAAACCACATTTATCTTGTCATTGTTAGAGGCCAATTATTCAAATTTTCAATTCTTGTTCTCTTTTTTTAGTGTTCCCTAGTCTAGCGCCAATCAAAAACTAGTGTGGTAGGGTTATGCAAGAGCTAGGGTTTACAACCCCACGTCCACTCACATCACAAAGATACTTTGATATTCAATCAAGGATCGTCGTAGAGAATCCTCCTTTGAAAATACCAATCATCTCAAACACTATTGCATCAAAGTCTCATGAAATTATTACTAGAATCTCTAGACAGAAATATATACTTGTCATTTTTCCAACAAGATACTAAAATTACTTTACCAAAATATGGAGGAAAAATTAATGGAGAATCCTTATATTCATAGATTGATAGCCTCACATCCTACTTCTAGATCAGCCTCAAATATTTATCCTTAACCACAAGCATCTAGAGTTAATTGTTCAAAGTTTGTGGTACAATCAATCTCAATGTGCTACTTCCAAATCTACGACAAAGTCCATCACTACATACAATGCATTTTGTGATGCTATCAAGTAGCATTTTTATCACCTAGGCTATCTGGGAAATATTATATGAAAGCGGTTACACCTTAATCAAGGGATTAGCCAAATAGTACAACAATACATCGAAGTGTTCACACATGTACACATTGAACTCCACATTCTAGATCTATATGAGTTACTTATTAAAAAAATTGGTTTTGGATTATTGGTTGCGTCTTATTTTGAAATTGATTTGTTTCAAAGAAGTTGGATTGAACAATCCTTTATCCATGCTTTCAACATTGAAAAATAGTACCGAGGAACCCTATGTTCGATCACTCTAGAAACACTAACCATATTTCCAACCCTAATCCTTCAAAACATGTTACTATACCAAAGCCTTCTCCTACTCACCTCAATACCATAAATTTACTAGCTCTTCATCCTCCATCCCAAACCAATGATGTCACTTCCATTAAAATCACACAAATTCTATGACAAATTGTCATGTATTAAAAAAATAGGTTGGATCAATCTGCTTATGAATCTTAAGAACCACTCCGCCCCATAGATCCCTCCCCTCCATCAGAGCCAAATATTATTACCTTACAAAAATCCAACACAAAATGCCCTGAGAAACGTCCCCTCCATATCATTACCTTACAAAACCCCAACACAAAATAATTGATGCAGTAATATTATGTTTTCCACGAGACTCTTCCAAGACACTATGATTGTGACATTTCTCCACTTGATTGTTCTAATTTGATCCTAGGTATCCCATCCAAACAACAATGTAGGGATCTCTATGATGATAAAATTAATACATATACTCTCTTCAAATATGGAAAAAATATAAATTAACCATTTCTACTATTTTTCTTTCTCACCCTAGCACATTTCAACAACTTAAAACATGCATAAATGTATACATTTAAATGTTCTTCCTCCAATGGATAAAAGCACACCACTTATCTCACAATCCATATCTCTTAGTCCTTATCCCAAACCATGCTCACTACCAATATCCTATAGTGCTAATCATTACAATTTCCCAATGCCCATTTCTCCATTTTCCATCCCTCCCCCTCCATAACGTTACCCTATATACTCTCTCTTAGATGAATTCCCCAATGCCCTATATTCAATCCTTTCTATGCATCAATCCCTTCTAGTTGAAAGGAAAATATATTATCATCATTTGGTATTTCATTCTTAAGCATCAGGTTCCTAGGCTTAATTCCCCATTAAGAACTCTCATTTTTCAGTCAGATCTAGTTATTTTGGAATGTGCCCTAGCACCAAGATCTATGTCAGAACCTACTTTCAACTATCTTCCTACTTTAGTATAGAATTTAAGTTGAATCATTTCTTATGGAGTACATCTAGGGATTTGGTTCTTTGAGCATGATCATCCCACTCATATTTCCCTTGGTGTTGTGTTAGGGAAATTATTCAATGAAAATCATTTCCCCATACCATATTTTTGTAGCCTAGAGTGGGGATTCTCTTGTTGGTGTGACCTAGTCTGGCACCCCTCAACAACTAGTGTGGTATGGTTCTACAATAGCTATGGTTTTCAACCCCTCCTCCACTCAAATTACAAATATACTTGGACTTTAACGAAGGGTCCTTGCAGAGAATCCTCTTTCACAGTGACCAATCATCTCAAGCACTATTGCATCCAGATCTCATGAAATTGTTAATAGGATCCCCAATAAAAAACAAAAGAACTCACTTTTACAACAAGATACCAAAATTACTTTACCAAAATATGGAGGACAAATGAATGTAGAAGCCTTAGATTACTAGATTAGTAGCCTCACATTGCACTTCTAGATTTTCCCAGGCTTAAATATTTCTTCTTACAATAAAATATCTACAAGGAATCATTCAAACTTGGTGAAAAAGCCAATTTATAATTCTACATTTAACTCAGTCTTCTACTTCCAAATGCTTGACAAAGTCCATCAATACATGGAATCCATTGTGTGACACTATCACATAGCACTTTTATCCCCTAGTCTATCTAGAAAATCTCATGTGCAAGTGGTTATAAATTCATCAAGCCTAGTACTACAATACATGGAAGTGTTCACACAACTACAAATCTAACTCTAGATTCCATATCCATATTAGGTAATTATTCTCAAAATTAGTTTTGGATTATTGGTTTGTTTTTATTCTAAAATTGATTTTTTTGAAAGAGTTTGCATTGACTAAGCCTTTAACCATTCTTTACCAAGGTACTCTTGATTAAGGTTGGTTGTCATTGATGTCAAACCTTGAATAAATCCTTGTAGCACAAAGGTTGGGTAATGGACCCAAGATTGTTTGATGTAAATATGACTCATTATTGTCTTGTCATGGTTGATAATAAGTAGAAATGGACGAATTCCAAAGTGATCCCCTTATGGTGAAAGCCCTCATGGGAAGATGGTTTATGGATTGAGTTATCCTAGAAGTATGGTTAGAGAACCCATTCTTATTTGTGGAATAATGAGATGATCTCCAGTGAAATTGTTAGTGAAACTTCCTATATTGATAGTGTTTGTCATGCAATTCCTGGTGGTATGTGGAATGTCACATAACTCCTCACGGTTAGAGAGTTATGGCCATGAGAAGTTGGAGAACCCAGTTTTGGGTAATGGACCCAAGTTTGTTTGATGGATAACGATACAAGTTTTGATATATTTTCAGGTAATACTATTCTATATCGATAGTAGATGTCATTCCATTTCTGGTGGTATGTGGAACGTCACATAACTCCTCACGGTTTGAGAGTTATGGCCTTACGAAGTTGGAGGACCCTCATATGTAATTTAGAAGCCCCAAAAGGTCAAAGTAGTCAAAGTCATTTAAGAGATTTTAAAACGTTAATAATAAAGTGAAGTGATGAGTGTACTATAATTCAAATTGAATACAAAATAAATTAATTTAATAATAAATTTAATGGAGAAATTAGAAGTGGGTTAACCCTAAAATAAGGAAAGTGGGCAAAGTGACCTAGAAGATGTTTTTAAGGAAGCTACTTGGAGAGTATAATTAAGAGGCAAGGCTATATAATTTAAGATACACTTGAGAATGTTGAATACCTATAGGTATCTGAGGTAAAAAAAGGATATCTAGGCCAAATTTCTGAGGAAAGTGAATAAAAGAAGGTTGGAATTCAAGGAAGGATAAATTCTTTTGATTTTGCTTTCTAAGGTATGTTTTTTTCAGGTCATCTCACCATTTTCGTAATACTTTTTTTTCTAGAATGTTTCAGACTGTGAAATTTCTATACCATTGATGAAACATATCCAAGTATTTTTGATAAAAAAATCATCTTGTGGGTCGTTGTATTTTTGGAGTTACACTCCGTGGAAAATAGGGTTTGTGGCTAGTCCCGAAACTAGTCAAAACAAGTGTTTTGGGTAAAAACGTCATAACGTATTCATAACAGATCCAAATTAAGTAATAAAAAATGTGTTGGTTATATTACAGTCTTTAGTAGACTGTGTAACAATGTTATATCAATTCAACAAATATTCTGTGCAGGGAACACTCTACAAGGTCGCTCTCTAGAATAATCTAGAATTCAAAAAGGTGTGCCATTTTTTCCATAAATCCTTTTCGGAGGGGTTACAAGTTGTGACACCTGGAGGAATTTAAAGAAAAACACTAAAGAACATTGTGTATCAGTTTCATATATTTATTCATTACAGGTACAAAGTTATGATTATTTCAAGTTAGGGTTGTTGACTAATCCAAAACTAGTCTTGTGAGACTAAAGAAACGTTTGATGAAAATGCTAGTCTCATGTTGTTAAAGTTAAGGAAGGTTTGCAGGTATGTGATAATATACACCAGGTCTATTACAGAGTTACAAATCACATTTGTATGATGAAATTGATGAGGGCTTTTGGTTGAGGTACAAGTTGGGTACATGGTTGAGACAAGTAGTTGATGAGTTGGCACATACATGAAGTGTATAGTTGATGATGTTGGGACATATTGATGAGTCATAGTTGATGAGTACTTGACACATGATTGGTACATACTTGGTACATGGTTGGTTTCACTTTTTTATGGTACATGTTGATTACAGATTGTTTGGTACAATTTGGTGCATGGTTGATGCACTTGTTTATGGTACAGGTTGATTACAGGTTGAGGTACAAGTTGATTCATGGTTGATGCATGGTTCAAGTTTATTGGTACATGTTTACAATGGTATATCTCACAGTGATAGTGTGACAATGGTTCCATAATTCTACTTCTACTTCAAAGCGGTTGGACGGGGCAATGATAGGTAGTTGTAGCCACCTTCCGGTTGTAGCCAGAGAACATAGGGGGTTGTAGCCTCCTTCTAGTTGTAGCCAGAGAATTGGGGAGTTGGAACTTCCCTCAGGTTGTATCCTGAGAAACTAGGGGGTTGGAGCCTCCTTATAATTGCAACTAGAAAACAAAGGAAGTTGGTGCTTCCAATGAATGTAATTCTTCAAGACATATAAGAAAAAACATTATGTGGTTTTATCCTGCTTTGGGTTTCCACGTAAAACATTGGTGTACTGTGTAGGTGTATGATTGTTCATTTGTTCATTTCTTATTTACTCTGCAGTTATTGGATGATAATGCTTCATTGATATAACACTTGGATCATATGGTTAAAAATGATTAAATTTTTGTATTACTGATTAATTTTTGTATTATTGGTTTCAGAGATGGTTCCTTAACGAAATAGTTTAACCACTGGAAGTAGATCATGGATTATTCTGAGAATGGAGTACCAATGTTTAATGGTCATAATGGTTTTAAGTATGAGATGTGGAGCATAAGGAAGAAAGTATTTTTACAGGCACAGGGACATTATATTTGACTATCAGTTGTTATATGATATGATAGTTCAAAAAGAGGAAAGACTGGAGCCAAAAAGGAATTGAGGAAGAATAAAAAAATAGCATTGGATTTCATATGGGAAGGATTACCTAATCCGATAAGAGATAAGGTTGGTAAATGTTCATCCGCAAAAGAACTTTGGGATAAGTTACATGACACATATTCTTCACCCATCATAGATTCAGAAAATGTCAAAGAAGATGAAGATACAAATCAAGAAGAATTATGTTCACCATGTGAAGAAGATTCAGAAGATGAAAAGTATATAATCACCAGAGGTATGTTATTTTGTGTTAATTTTGAAAAACATGGACATCTTGAAATATAATTCCAAGAAGGAAATGGGACAGGAAAAATAATTGAAAAGGAAGACAATTATGAAGAAGAATTGATTAGTGCTTTAGATGAAGTAAGAGAAGAAAACAATTCACTCAAGAAATAATTGATGAAACAAAAGGAAAGTGTTCAATTTTTTTTAAGAATCCCAATAGGTCATTGAGAACTTAAGAACTCAGCTAGAAGAAACCAAGATGATCGAAGAAAATCTTGAATATCAAAAGTAGTGTTTGGAAACCAACATAGCAACACAGAAGGATGAAGCATAAATGAGAGAGAAGACATTGAAAGATCATCTTAAGTAAATAACTAACGATCTAAACCATATTGAGGTAGAGTTTGGTCAAGAAGAGAAAGGACTTGAAGACGAAATAAACACATTAAAAATTCATCTTGAAGAATCGAAAAGAACAGAAGAAGTCATGACGTCTCAGCTAATGAAGAAAGAAGAAGAGGTTGAGAAGCTTGAAGAAGAAGTTGTCACATTGAGAAGTATAATCGTCAATCTCAACAAGAACGTTGAAGAGACATAAACATCCACATTAGTTATAGATAATGAAGAGAAGCACTCTGGGTTGCTAGAAAAGAAGAATGAAGAAAATAGAAAGAGTTATGCAGAAGTACTCAAAGGAAAGAATCACGGTCAACCATAATCTAAGAAGACTATTGAAGATACATATTCAAGGAGACCATCCATGTTCAAGCCACAAAGAAGCTTCAATCATGATCATGATCAGTCAAGACAAAATTTCAGAAGAACTACGCTACAAAGAAGATCATTCATTCCCAGGTATGAAAATTTATTTTATGGTCATTGTTTTTATTGTACTAACTTTGGACATAAGGTTGCATATTGCAGGGATTATAAAATAAATGTTCAAGCAAGAAGTGCCTATGTGGCCGCACGTAACATTGAGTGTTACAAATGTCATAACTATGGACACATAACCAATGATTGTAAAAGGATGATCGATACTTCCATGAAAGAGAATACTGATATCATATATAAGAAAGTATGGATAAGAAAACAAGAAGAACAGGTGAACAAAGACCAAGTACCAGAGATTGCAAGATTGGCAATAAAACGAGATGAAGAAAATTCTACAGAGAAAAAGAAAGATGTCAGATACAGAAAGGTTTGGAAAATAACTGAAAGAAAGGAAGGGAAAGTAAATAAGGAATAGGTTCAAGAGATTGTACTTTCAGGCATTGTAGTGAAAGATGAATTCACAGACAAAAAGAAAGAAGTCAGAGCTCAGAGAGATAATGAATCTACCCATGAAGATGATGATGAATCTACCAATGAAGATGATCATGAATACACATCAGAGAAGGAATTGTTATGAGCCATTCAGCTTAGAGACTCCCACATAATATGAATATTAGATAGGGGGAATCTATGCGATAACTGTGATAGACCAGAGAACCATCCTTCGAGCAACTTGCAGAGTTTGAGAAGACCGATTCAGAGAAATCCATTAACAGAAGTATAGTTTGATAGTATAATGATAAATGGGTTAGAATTATGGATAGTTGAGCAAGTAGAGTCTTGGAAAGTATGGACAAAGATGGATTCATAAGAACACTTAGAATATTTGGATAGATATATGATAATAGACGAGAGTGTGGATTCATAGATTGGTTTAGAGAGTGGTTCAGAGACAAATGAACGTTATCGTAATGGATAATAATTACATAGGAAATGGATCAAACAATGCTAATGGATTACAAATTGACATATATATTTTTTGGACACAAGCAGTGCATACAACAGTTCACATTCAAATCAAAGTTATTCTCACAAACAACAATGACTTAACTCCCTACGATCTATGGAAAGGAAGACCAACAAATGTGAAGCACTTTAGATTTTTTGGAAGCGAATTTGCTACATCAAAAGAGAAGATGGAAGAATGGGAAAGTTTGACTCTCATGTGGACAAAGGAGTACTTGTTGGTTACTCAAGTACAAGGAAAGCATACAAGTGTTACAATTTGAGATTGAACAAAATTGTGGAAAGCATCAATGTAACAATTAATGAAACAGGCAGACCAGAATCAAAGGAAGAAGAAAATGAATCAATGGAACAACCTTCCAAATAAGAAGGAGAAGATAAAAATGAAGTAGAAGAGGAAGATGAAGAGATTCCGACAGAAACAAAAGACCAAGTTCAACAAGTGTCTCCAAAGACACCCAGTAAATGAGTACAGAAGAATCATCCTCAAGATCAGATTATCAGAAACAAAGATGTAAGAGTTAAGACTAGAAGAAGAATCCATTCACCATAACAAACACACCTAGCACTCTTATCTACAATTGAACCAAACTGTTTTGAAGAAGCCAACAAGGATGGATTTTGGAATAAGGACATGGATGAAGAATTGGATCAAATAGAGAAAAATGACACTTGGGAATTGGTTCCAAGACTAAAGAATACGAATGTGATCGACACAAAATGGGTTTTCAGGAATAAATTAAATGAATATGGACAAGTTACAAGGAGAAAAGCTAGATTGGTATGTAAAGTATATGCACAGATTGAAGGAATCGAATTTGAAGAGACATTTGCCCTAGTTTCCAGAATGGAAGAAATCTGTTTGATTTTAGCCTATGCATGCTCCAAAAATGTTAAAGTATATCATATGGATGTAAAATCATCTTTTCTGAATGGGGAACTTGAAAACGCAGTCTACATTGAACAACCAGAAGGATTTCAGTTGTCAGAGAACACATATTA
>ML818960.1:0-17403 GCA_009831015.1 Picea engelmannii | reverse complement strand
CACAACCCAACAATCTCCACCTTGACAAAAATTTCCCGATACCTTTCCCAAAAAATCAAACATCACATTCTAAGAGAAGAGAAGTCAAACACCATCGCAACTTCTCTAACAACACTGGTTGCATGAACATGTTTGCACAATTTCCTCCAATATGGACCAATCCACCTCCACTGAATCAAAATAACCACAAACTAAATTGTTGCAATAATTGTAGGTGATACTTGTGCTTCTAAGATGTTGAGGCACTCATTTCCATGCTTTTTACTTGGTTTTTCCATGTTTCCACTACAACACCAACATGTGAAATATTTGAACATTGCATCGCAATCATCAACCTTCCTATTTTATTGTACATGAGACATATAATACTTGTATTCCTTACTACCAAGACATAAACTTGATGTAATATTACAATAGAAATCTAAAGGGATATTTATTGGTTTAACAATTTTCATACTGAACCTCATCAGTATCTTCTCCACAGAAGTTTGTTGTGATAACCAGATCTTACCATTTTTCCCATCTCAATGGACTTATATGTCCAAGATTTGTTTTATTTCTCCTAGATTCTTCATCTGAAACATCTTGGTCAACTGATCCTTTAGCCTGTTAATCTCAACCATGCTTTGTTTGCAACAATCATATCATCAACATAACACCAAGATAAAGAATATACCATAAACAAAATGATCATACTCACTTATTAAGAAACTTTGGGTCACCGTGAAGAAATCACACATCTTGTACTATTTCATGGTTACCTTGGGCTATACAATGACTCCATGATTTTTCAAACAAAACTCCCTTTGAGATCATGAACAACTTCTCATGGTACATGTGAGTACCTAAATTTTCTAGCATAAAATCAACCCTTTTTCAATCCTAATCCTCTTAGCATAATCTATATTTATCAATTATTTTTATGTTATTATGAGAGAAAAATTTATTCGTTGTAGAAAATAAATGATTTTAGGAGCGAAATCAAATGTTTCTATAAATGCCTTCAAATCTGGACATAATCTTTGACCTCAAAATATGGAATCGGTCTTCTTAGGTTAGTCATTATCTATTTTTGTTGAAAAAATTGCACGATGTATTTTCCTCCTTCAACCACTGCCTCATTTCTATAGTTTATTTTCATACAAATCCAATGCCCATGGATAGTTTCGAATCACCTTTTTGTGGCTCGTCAAGTATCAAAGAAACTTTCATTGTAGTGTTAGCAGCTGCAATAACATTTGTTTCCCTTCCATTAATAGGTCCTTCTTGAACCACATGAGTGTGAGATACTATTGAAATGATATCATCAATATGGAATCCCAAATAAAATTTTACAATGTCATTTTCCTCCAAGATGGTGTCATCTCCAGCAAGAGGAGAGATATGCCATACCATGTTACTGACTGAGATACAAGGAAATGTAACACACTTCTCTATCTTCTTCACGGTGTTCTTATATGTGTTTCTTATTCTCACTCTAATATATGAGGCCCCCTTTCCACACAAGTCAACTACTTTTTCCTTTTGCTTTCATTCAGACAAAACTATTCGTACATATTTATTCTTCAATGTGGAAATTCCTTGGTCCAATGAATTATATACATCCCTAAGGTTAGACCTCAACATATCCATTTCCATAATATAGTAATCTTCTTAACGCGCATTGAAATGGACCGAAGGAAATCGATAATTACTATTGAATGTATTGTAAATTCACCATTGATAAGGAGAACCATAATTACAATCTTTATCAGTGCAATAGTCAAACTTTCAAAGAAACCTCTCAAGCATATAGATATGTGAGAAGAATCTTAACACAAGTCGTGGACTCCTCAAAATGCCAACTTATTAATCCTTTAAAGGGATGTGAGTATCCTAATCATTATTTCTTCAACGATTGAATGCTTGACATATGTGAAACACTTGTTGGGCACTCTGTGTGTGCTTTGTCTTTTTGTTTTTTAACATTTGTGAATCTCAACCCTTGGTGATCTCAACACTGTTGTGGATTTGCTTGCTCCAACACCAAATATAAGAATCTTGTCGTCTCTCAATAGAGACATACCTTGAATCATGTAGAGCCCAAGTGTTTACACTCCTTTACCTAGATCGGCATTTGTTTTGACATCTGGTGGTACTCTACAGGATTTTGACAATTGGGTGGCATTTTTCAGCATTTCCATGCAGTGAGAATAATCCCACATGCACAAGAAAAAAAAAATCTCTCTGTATATCCAGGCTCTTATAATTCCTTTTGACACATTGAGCACTCACCATGCAATTTGTGGGATTCCCTTGGAAGCTTCCATTGGTGTTCTCTGGTTCTCATTCTTCGGTGATGATTGCGGTGTTTGGTTGTTGACATGGAAATTGGTCTCATGATATAACTCGAGAGTTAGTAAAAGACATAATAAATTTTATTTTCCAAATTCGGTTTTTTTAAATAAAACCATTTAAAATGATTTTATAACAATTTTAATTTTCTTGGATTTGAAAAAGAAAATAAGAGAATCAAAAGGGAAACCATGCTTCTTGGAAGAATAGCCATACATGCGGGACGAGTCCATATTAGGGTTTAAAAGGAGGAGAAAGTTAGAAAACATTAATGAAAAGAATAGTCGTCTAGCAAAAATTGACGATCAAATGGCAAAGAGGTTGACACGATCACGGGTTAAATCATGAATGTGGGTGTTTATTTTTCTTGTTTTTTGAGAAAAAATATATATTTTCATAAATTTTTCAACTTATTGTAAATAAAACAATTTTTTTTATTTAGAATTTTACTTTGCAGTAAAAACAAAACTTGCCAAGAATTTTGTTAGCTTTCTATTGACTATTTTGTAAAAAAAACTTATTGAGATCTGATATGTCAACTTGGCAATTGTTTGATAGTATGTTCCTTAAAACTGAAGGGAATGATAATGGGTTATGTTTTTCCCCAACAATGTATCAATTATTATACTTTTTGTTTCTCAAAAACGAAATATGCAGCAACAATATACATAAACTATATTTTATGTTGACTGTAGTTTTGAATCTAACGGATGAATATTATAATTTCTAAAAAAAAATAAGTTGACCCATCTGAAAAAGTTGCAGATTTTAAACACATTTTTCACCCTTCATATAATTTTCTTAATTTTTACTTAAAAGTAAAATATAAAAATTCCCTTTTGAAGAGGACGTTCTAAAGCTTCTTAATATAATTTTTCCATAATTTTCCACTGTGTATTTTTTACAGATATCGATTTTTCATATTTATTGAATATTAGTGTCACCTAAAAATATTATGCATAGTGATTTTTTAAAAAAAAATAATTAAAATTAGCTAAAAACAATGAAAATGAATATGAATTATATCAACTGAAAGTAGATTCATTTCTACAAATGTCGCTATCAATTCTGAAAATGAAATCTTTGTATTTGTAGGAGTTCGCTACCTCCAAAGTTGAAGTAAGACGGAGAGAATTAGGAGTTTTCATAAAACTGTCCCAGCTGCAGGTTTTCAGCCAAAATAATATTTAGACCAAAAAAAATAGGTTTTCCGCTGAAAGGTTACTCTTAAGAAGCCGTTAAAAATAAATGGACTTCCAATCTTTCAGCTGAAAAGCTTATGTCAAAATTTCGTTGGCCGGAAAGATATGAAGAGACGCATCATTTGGCATATGAATTAGTCTATCATTTAGCGTGAAATTATATAAATATGCTTTCGAGGGAACTTTCTTTGCACAATTCATTCCCTTAGTTCATATTTTCGGTTATGTGGAGCCACTAAAGAGAATTTTGGAGAAAATTTTTCCTATTTGAAACAAGGTTTTTGTTGTTTTTATTAGAGCAACAATTTATATATTAAAGGCTTTATTGAAAATTATTTTCAAGGTGGAGGTTTTCTTGAACAGTATTTTCAAGTTGAATGCTTTCATAAGAAACTCCTTACTATATCAAAGAGAATTTTTTTGAACATAAGTTTTTTTAAACAATTCCTATAAAATTCTTGATATTATTTTTGAATAAGTTTTGTCACAATGAAGATTTTCTGAAACAAAATTTTTTGAGGATCAAAGGTTTATTTTAATTTTCTTTAAAATCTACCTTTTATGAAAAAATTATTTTAAAAGAATTTTGGTTTATTAAGCAATCTTTTAAAATATGATTATAAAATCCTTTTTTGAGTTATAATATTGAGGTTTGAAATTTTACTTGGTGTTATAAAATGTTGAATTTTTAAAAAAACCTTTACACATTAAATATTTATAGTCAATAAAATTTTGCACAAGAGAAAATATGATCGCACTTGAGATGAAACTCACCATAACAAACAAGTGAAAGAGAGTTATTCGAGAAAGAAACGAGGACGTGAAAATATTGAAGGAAGAAATAATGATTATGACAACATGATAAAAAATTATAACTAATTTATTGAAAATTGGTTTCTCACACACCTCTCTAAATTACAAATTGAGTCAAATATCATCATTACATTCGATCAATGGGTCAGTGGTATGATCTTGTATCTTTATGGGTTTGATTCATGTCCATGGTGCATGCGGGAAACTTCTCATATATATATATATATATATATATATATATATATATATATATGAAGAGAGTATAGTTATTATGGTTAGCATCATAGAAAGTCGTACGTAATTTTTGGCAAGAGAGACCTGGGATAAAATCAGAACAATAAAGTAGAGAAAAGTCACAATCTTAGTGTCTTGAAAGGGTTTTTGGAAAACAATATTGTACAAGGCGTATCAATTCATATTGGATGAACATGTTGTTGTAAAACCAATATAATATGGAGATGGACATGGTTATTTTTGGGAAGTTTTAGGTACTACACAAAGTTGCAATATTTGAGCTTCATTTGGTTTCCATTAGTAGTTGTAATAGTGGCTAGTGAGTCTTTAATCTAGAAATAATGAGTGAAAAGGATGTCAAGAGATTGAATGGTATTGTCTTGAATGTGGAGAAGGATAAATGGCTTAGTTGTGTCAGGGTTAAATGTAAGGTAATGATTTCTATATGTGATGGAGGGGAGGGCTCTATGGGGGGTCTCTAAACAGATTGATCCAACACAATGTTTTAAGACATCAAAATCTATCACAGAATGTGTGACTTTATTGGAAGTGCAATCTAAGGCTACTAATCTAGGAATCTAAGGCTTCTCCATTCGTTTGTCCTCCATATTTTGGTAAAGTAATTTTGGTATCGTGTTGTAAAATTGAGTTATTATTTTTTTTATTAGGGATCCTATTAACAATTTCATGAGATATGGATGCAATAGTGCTTGAGATGATTGGTTTCTATAAAAGAGGATTATTTGTGAGGACCCTTAGTGAAATTCAAAGTATCTTTGTAATTTGAGTGGAGGAGGGGTTGAAAACCATAGCTATTGTAGAACCCTACCACACTAGTTGTTGAGGGGTGGTAGACTAGGGAACACCAACAAGAGAATCCCCACTCTAGGCTACAAAAATATGGTATGGGGAAATTATTTTAATTGAATAATTGGCCTAACACAACACCAAGGGAAATATGAGAGGGATGATCGTGCTCAAAGAACCAAATCCCTAGATGTATTCCATAAGAAATAATTCAACTTTAATTCTAGACTGAAGTAGGAATACAGTTGAAGGTAGGTGCTAACCTAGATCTCGGTTCTAGGGCACATTCCAAAAGAACTAGATCTTACTGAAAAATGAGAATTCCTAATGGGGAATTGAGCCTAGGAACTTGATTCTTAAGAATGAATTACCAAATGATGATAATATATTTTCCTTTCACCTAGAAGGGATTGATGCATAGAAAGGATTGAATATAGGGCGTTGGAGAATTCATCTAAGAGAGAGTATATAGGGTAACGTTATAGAGGGGGAGGGATGGAAAATGGAGAAATATGCATTGGTAAATGTAATGAGAGTATAGGATATTGGTAGTGAGGATGGTTTGGGATAAGGACTGAGAGATAGGGATTGTGAGAGAATTGGTGTGTTTTTATCCATTGGAGGAAGAACATGTAAAGATATACATTTATGCATGTTTTAGGTTCTTGAAATGTGCTAGAGTGAGAAAGAGAAATAGTAGAAATGGTTAATTTATATTTTCTTCCATATTTCAAGAGAGTATATGTATTAATTTTATCATCATAGAGATCCCTACATTGTTGTTGGCATGGGAAACCTAGGATCAAATCAGAAGAATCAAGTGGAGAAATGTCACAATCATAGTGTCTTGGAAGACTCTCGTGGAAAACATAATATTACTGCATCAATTATTTTGTGTTGGGGTTTTGTAAGGTAATGATATGGAGGGGACGGATCTCAAGGCATTTTCTGTTGGATTTTTGTAAGGTAATAATATTTGGCTCTGATGGAGGGGAGGGCTCTATGGGGGGGACTGGTTCTTAAGATTCATAAGCAGATTGATCCAACCTATTGTTTTAATACATGACAATTTGTCATAGAATGTGTGTGATTTTAATCGAAGTGACATCATTGGTTTGGGATGGAGGATGAAGAGCTAGAAAATTTACAGTATTGAGGTGAGTAGGAGAAAGCCTCAGTCTAGTAACATGGTTTGAAGGATTGGGGTCAGAAATATGGTTAGTGTTTCTACAGTGATAGAAAATAGGGTGCCTCGGTACTATTTTTCAATGTTGAAAGCATGGATAAAGGATTGTTCAATCCAATTGCTTTCAAACAAATCAATTTCAAAATAAGAAGCAACCAATAATCCAAAACCATTTTTTTTAATAAGTAACTCATCTAGATCTACAATGTGGAGTTCGATGTGTACATGTGTGAACACTTTGATTTATTTTTGTACTATTTGGATAGGCCCTTGATTAAGGTGTAACTGCTTTCACATAGTATTTCCCAGATAGCCTAGGGGATAAAATTGCTACCTGATAGCATCACAAAATGCATTGTATGTAGTTATGGGCTTTGTCGTAGATTTGGAAGTAGCACATTGAGATTGACTCTCCCACAAACTTTGAACAATTCCCTCTAGATGCTTGTGGTTAAGAAGAAATATTTAAGGTTGATCCAGAAGTAGGATTTGAGGCTATCAATATATGAATCTAAGGCTTCTCCATTAATTTTTCCTCCATAATTTGGTAAAGTAATTTTAGTATCTTGTTGGAAAAATGATAAGTATTGTTTTCTGTCTAGGGCTTCTAGTAACAATTTCATGAGATTTGGATGCAATAGTGTTTGAGATGATTGGTCTCTTCAAAGGAGGATTCTCTACGAAGATCCTTGATTGAAATTCAAAGTATCTTTGTGATGTGATTGGACATGGGGTTGCAAATCCTAGCTCTTGCATAACCCTACCACACTAGTTTTTTAGGTGTGCTAGACTAGAGAACACTAAAAAAAGAGAAAACTCACTCTGTGCTATAAAATTATGGTATGGGGAAAATATTTTCAAGAGAACAACAATTGAAAATTTGAATAATTGGCCTCAAACAATGCCAAGATAAATGTGGGTTGGAGGGTCATGCTGAAAGAACCAAGTTTGCACATTTATTTTTCCCTAAGCAATGCTTCCACTTCAATTATGGGATGAAGTAGGAATACAGTTGAAAGTAAGTATTAGCATAACTCTGGATGTTAGGCAACACTATAAGAAACCTAGATATGAACTTATACTACTGAAAAATGAGAAATATTGATGGGGCTTTGAGCCTAGGAACGTGATGTTGAATAATGAAATACCAAATGATGTAAATGTGAACCTTTGAACTCGATAAACCTTATCTAAAAAGTAAATCTTATGTGATGTCTCGTTCCAAAGAGTAGGCCAACAGGGAGTGACTTAGTAGTATGTTTGTTCACGTAGAATATAGTCAGGCACAAACATGGAACAAGAGGATAAATAAGGGTGATTTGGTGGCTAAACGATGAATTAACTCAAAAATCATAGGAAAAATCACTTAAGCTAAAGTCAACAGAGAAATAGAATGAAAAGGTGTTGAGGGGGGACACAATTAATTAATTATTCACCTTAGGAGTAAAAGCGCCTAGCTTAATTGATGTCAATGAAGAATTAGATCGAGCAGAGTATAAAGGGAGGAATTCGACCTAATTCCTCATTATGTTATGATCTGATGTTGATATAGTTTCCAGAGGAAGAGGAAATCGACCCCCTTGTTGTTTATGGATTTCTGGAGGAAACCACCACAATTGATCATTTTTTGTTTTGAGAGACACACCCTAGCTTATCGGAGATACCATCCAGGTATTTCACCATGCTATTCAAGAGATCTTGTTTACAGTGGTTGCGCAGGTCAGCTAGTGAGGGCGCAAGGGTTAGAGAGAGGGTTGTGTGCAGCTTCACGAGACAGAGGATTATCTTGCATATTCCTTACGATCCAGTTGAGAGCCAGACATGGTACTTCTTTTGAGCCACCATTCGTCAGTTTCTAACAGTGAAATCTCTTAGAGTGTAGGAAAAAACCAGATAGTGTGAAGTTTTTGAGGAAGTGCAATTTGGGTTCCATGGGGTATTATGGGTTAGATCCAAGGAATCCCTTCTGACCCATTACAGAGGAGACAAGGACAATAATTTTGAGATATACATCATCAGATTATGATGGTGGGATCACTAGGACACACACACATAGCCTAGGAGGTGCGCAAACCCCCACGGGGTGACATTCGGAGTTTCATAGGTCATATCTTCAGTATGACAGTTTCCATGAGCATCCTAGAT
Source organism: Picea engelmannii (assembly GCA_009831015.1). NCBI lineage: Eukaryota > Viridiplantae > Streptophyta > Pinopsida > Pinales > Pinaceae > Picea > Picea engelmannii. The sequence continues at coordinate 8,682 of ML818960.1, read as the reverse complement.
GTCAGGGCGCTCAGTTTGGGACAATTTTGAGTCCATTCTATCAAGTATACCCATCAAGGTGAGTTTTCTAGTATCTGTAGCAGTTGTCGTGAGCTCTCGGAACTGCCTTTTGTCGATCTATTTGCACATGCCAAATATTCCTTCATCTTTTGATCACAGGTATTTCATATTATTTTCTTTGTATTCTAGTGATGGTACATGAGATGTAACTGATGATTATTTTATCTGCGTCCAACATGTTATTATATTTATTGATTTTTTCTCATAGTACATATTAGCGAGATGTGTTGTCCTTTCTTTTGCATGCATCATATATACTGATAAAACAATAAATGAATGAAACACGCATGCAAAAATCACCAAACATGTTCAAACATTAACTCAAACGCATCCAGAAAACCCCAGAGTATCATATATGAGTGATAAAACATTATTTCAGCAATTGATATCCATATCAGTTGGATCAGGGATATTTCAATGGTATCAGAGCCTTCTTCCTGCCAGCCTATGAAGAAGTGCCTCTCATGACCCCATGATTCTAAGAACAGGTGAAGAATACCCATAGGGTCGAGGAAACAGTGGGGACGAATACATTCAGTACCATAGAGGTCATAGCAGAGATAAAAGAGATAGAAACTGAGGGGATTACACTCCCTTCCATACTTAGTCAAATACAAAGAAAGAGTTAGAGGACAAAGAGCATATTAGTTCAGACAGAGAGGAATATATAGAGAGTACTATGGGTGACAGGCATGAGATGCCTGAGGGCAGGGGCAAAGGCCCTGAGACACATGCCGACATCACAAAGGCCATGTTGAATGACCTATCTAGAGGAAACAGGGACATGATGAATTCCATACATCATATGGATATCATTGCAAAGATGCTCCACCATAGGATGAGCACTATAGGTGCTAATGTCACAGGAGGATCAAGTGGTTTAGGAGGACTCCAGGGAGGTCGGGCCAGTGGCTCTAGTGTATCTTAGGAAGGAGCTAGTCCACACCCTTCACCAATCCGAGATTACACATCGTCTGGGAGGATTCCCCAACCTTTATACCCACAATTCTAGGAAGGAAAACCATTACGAAAACCATTGGGAGAGTTAGGGAAGGTAGGAGGACAGTCAGGTCAGAGACAAGTGATTCCACATGATCCATTCAGGGAGTATAGGAGAGACTGCTTGGCACTAGGACCAGGGTTCCATGCAGACATGAGTTTGATAGACTATTGTTCGATCAGATATCGAATTAGGCCCTGGGAGGCACAGAGGGGTAATGAGAAAAATCCCAACATGGATTGCATCAAGAAAGTGGGAAATCTTAACATTCCTATTTTCGATGGATGATCATGATGCTCAGCCCAGGAATGGGTCCAGGATCTTGACACACATTTCAATATTAACACGATGATAGAGTCGGAAGCTATCAGCTTCGCCACCTTGCAATTAGAAGGCGAGGCCAATGAGTTGTGGTACCATGGGATGGTGACCCTGGGTCGCAACCACATCACGTCATATTTGGAGTACACTGAGAGGTTGATGGAGAGGTTTGACAGGAGAGATCAAGAGCTCCACTTCAAGGACCTTATACAGTTGAGACAGATCAGATCAGTTGAGTCCTTCATGAAAGAGCTACAATGGAAGGAAGTTGATCTATCAGATATATCGAAGCACAGAATGGTGATGATGTTCACTGAATCATTAACAGAGCCATTGAGGGGTTGGATTAAGGATTTCAAGCCTCACACCTTACAGGAGGCCATTGTTCACATGAGAGACATAGGGGACTTAGCACTAAAACCCAAAACCTTTACCAAACCCTTTGTACCACAAAGAGACAAGGATCATAAAAATACTCAAAGGGAATGGAAAGCTTATGGACTAAGGAGTTTGAGGGATTCCACATGCAGTGGAAGATGGATACATGATGACATGTTTGGACATGATCCCAGAACTAGAGGTCAAATAGTAAACTACACCCTGACATTTACTTTATATGTTGTTGACCTATCAGATACAGATGCAATATTGATCCAGTATTTGGTGTGAGTGGATCAAGATTGGTACTAAGAGGCATGTCTACAAGAGCACCACCAGAAGTATTAACAAAAAGGATGGAGAATGTCTTCCAGCATGGTGATGTAGCCTATGCAGCAGAGTGTTTGATCACCACACGGAAGGATTCAGAGGGTAGATAGCATTACCATCCAGAGATAAGAGAGCTTATGAGTCAGTATGAGCCAGGTTTTGGGTTGATACAACAGGGAGCGCACCAGATAGGGGATTTGAGCATATGATTGAGTTGGAATCAGGGGATACATCGGTGATCACCGCACCCTATAGGCACCCCAAGAAATTCAAGGATGAGATTGAGAAAGCAATCAAAGAATTTCTTGCAATGGGGCATAGCAGGCCCAGCACAAGTCCTTTTGCCTCTTCAATCATTTCGGTACTAACGAAGGATGGCACATTGAGCATGTACAATGATTAAAGAGATCTCAAAAAGAAAAAGATCAAGAATAGGTATCCCATTCCACACATATATGAGTTGATGGATGAGTTACATGGGGTATTTTTCTTCACCAAGATTGATCTGTGTTCACGATATCATTAGATCAACATCAAGGAGCATGATATAGAGAAGACAACATTCATATGCCATTTTAGACATTTTGAGTTCTTGGTCATGTCGTTTGGATTGACCAACGCACCTATCATTTTCCAGTCTTGCATGAACCACATCTTTAGAGGGCATTTGAGGAAATACATTTTGGTATTATTCGATGATATATTTATTTACAAAAGGACGTGGGATGAGGATCTGACACATTTGGATCAGGTCTTGGGAATTATGCAGGAACAGACATTATATGCCAAGGAGTTCAAATGTGAGTTTGTAATGATATTGTACTTGGGGCATATCATCAATGAGAAGGGAGTACAGGTTCATTAGGATAAGATGAGGGCCATAATGAATTGGCCAACACCCAAGAACCTCACTGAGTTCAAGGGATTCTTTGGGTTATGCAGTTACTAAAAATAGTTCGTTAAGGAATTTTCACAGTTGAGAGAACCACTCACATATTTGACCAAGAAGGGCGCCTTTCATTTGGCAGAGGAGTCACAACAGAAATTTGAGATAATGAAGGAGGTTATGAGCACATTCCATGTTCTATCCCTTTCGGATTTATCACAATCATTGTTCTTATACTGAGATGCATCAGTGGTGGGGATTGGAGCAGTTTTGATGTAAGGAGGCCATATTATTGTGTTTGAGAGAAGGAAACTCAATGATTCGTAGAGACTCGAATCTATTTACGACAAGGAAATTCTAGTGATCATGAATTTCTTAACCAAATTCAGGCAGTATCTAGTAGGTAGCAGATTTGTAGTGAAGATTGATCACAACAGTCTCAAGTATTTATTGGATTAGAAAGACCTCTATGAGAGACAGAACAAGTGGGTCTCGAAGATCCAAGCCTTTGACTTTGACATTGAGTATGTCAAAGGAAAGAGGAATGTTGTATTAGATTCCTTGTCCAGGAGGCCACCAGGGTGTTCGATGATGGGCATTTGCACAGATTGGAAAGAAAATTTGTTGGTACAAAAATCCAAAAACAAATTCTTGTGAGGTGATGGATGGACAGGTGGTTGATGACAGATATCAGGTACTAGATGATGTCATTTAATATAAGTACTGAATCTACTTGGTTCCATAATCTACCTTGAAGTTGAATATTTTGAAGGTGTGTCATGATTCGCATGTAGTTGGGCATCAGGGGTACTTCAAAACTTACAGGAAGATCAGGGAGAGATTCTCATAGAAGGGTCTCAAGGATGATGAACTGAAACACATCCAAGAGTTCACGACTTGTCAGCAGAACAAGTCCAGGCAGAAACACCCTGTGGGGTTACTTTAGCCTCTACCCATTCCAGAGCAGAAATGGAAGAGCATTTCTATGGACTTCATTACATGACTTCCTTGAGTGCAAGGCAGGGACTGTATATTTGTGGTGGTCAACACGATGACCAAATTTCTACATATATTTTCCATACCCAGGGACTAAACGGCCATACAAGTAGTGGAGTTATTTTTTAGATATGTATTCTAGTTGCACAAATTACCCAGGTAGATAGTCAGTGATAGAAATGGTCACTTCATTAGCGCGTTTTGGCAAGACAGTTTTTGGTTGGTAGACACAGAGCTATCCACGAGTACTATCTACCACCCAAATACATATGGATAGATAGAGATTGTCAACAAATGGGTGGAGGGGTATGTGAGAAACTATGTAGGAGGCTAGCAACGCACATGGGTGAGATGGTTGCACATGGGTAAGTATTGCTACAACATGACTTAACATATGTCTATTAGGATGTCACCATTTAGAGAATTCCATGGATATGATGCACCCTCTTTTGTGGATACTATGTTTGGGTATAGCGGGGTCCGAGGGGACAAAGACTGGGTGGAGGTGAGCCAGAGGATCCTATGGGAAGTGAAGGAAAACTTGTAGGCAACTCAGAACCAGCAAAAGATCTATGCATATAGTCAGAGGATAGAGTGCAGTTTCGAGGTAGGGGACTTGGTGTTTCTATAGTTAAAACCATACAGGAAATCCTCCTTGAAGAGGAGCGGAGTAGAGAAGTTGAAGCTGAAATTTTACGGGCCATACAGAGTCATCAAGAGGGTAGGCGAGGTGGCATACGAGCTAGAGCTACCAGAGGGTATCAATATTCATAATGTCTTTCACGTTTCTTGCTTAAAAAGGAAGTGGTACAAAAGATCAACATGTCAGAGGAGTTCCAACCCTTGGATGAGGAGGGTCACTTGGAGATAGTGTTGGAGGTGCTGCTCGAGCAAACAGAGTGTGGGTTGAGGAGAAGGGTCATCAGGGAGTGCTTGGTTAGATGGAGGGGACTTCCAATGGAGAATTCCACATGGGAGGGAGAGCATATTTTTCAGCACCCAAGATTGATGTTTCTTGAGGACAAGCAATCTCGAGAAGGGAGGATTGTGATGTCCCGTTCCCAAGACTAGGCCAGCAGGGAGTGACTTAGTAGTTTATTTGTTCCCGTAGAATATACTCAGGAACAAAAAAGGAACAAGAGGAAAAATGCAGGTAATTTGGTGGCAAAAACGATGAATTACGCCAAAAATCACAGGAAAAGTCACTTAAGCTAAAGTCAACAGAGAAATAGAATGAAAAGGTGTCGAGGGGGGACTTAATTAATTAATTACTCACCTTAGGAGGAAAAGCACCTAGCTTAAGCAATGTCAACGGAGAATTAGATTGGGAAGAGTATAAAGGGAGGAATTCGACCTAATTCCTCATTATGTTATGATTTGATGTTGAGATAGTTTCAAGAGGAGGAGGAAATCAACCCCCTTGTTGTTTTGTGGATTTTTGGAGGAAACCACCACCATTGATCAGTTTCAGTGTTGAGAGACACATGAGACGGAGGATTATATTGTAGATACATTCTGAACCAGTTGAGATCTATCCATGGTGCTTCTTTTGAGACACAAGTCATCAGTTTCTGACGGTGGAATCTCTCAGAGCGCAGCAAACAACCAGATAGTGCACATCTCTTGAGGAAGTGCAATTAGGGTTCCAAGGGGTAATTCGGGTTAGATACGAGGAAACCCTTCCGACTCATTACAGAGGATACCATGATGATTGTTTCTAGATATACATCATGATATTTCATTGGTGGGATCACTAGTATGCACTCACACGGCCTAGGAGGAGAAAAAAACCCTAGGGGGTGACATCCGAAGCTTCGAAGTTCAGATATTCAGTCCGACAATTTTCAGGAGTAGCCTAGAGGCTAGGGCGCTCAGTTTGCGATAGTTTCCAATCCATTCTGTCAAGTATATCCATCAAGGCGAGTTTTCATGCAGCAATCATGAGCTCCTGGAACTGCATTTTTTCAACCTATCTGTGCATGCAAGATCTTCCTTCATCTTCTGATCACAAGTATTTCATATTAGTTTCTTTGTATTCCAGTGACGATCCATGATATCTTATTGATGATTATTTTATTTGCATCCAACATATTATTGCATTTCTTGTTTTTTCCTCATAATACATATTAGGGAGATGTGTTGTCCTTTGTTTCGCATGCATCATATATACTGTTAAAACAATAAATGAATGAAACACACATGTGAAAATCACCAAGCATGTTCAAACATTAACTCAAACGCATCCAGAAACGCAAGATTATTTCAGTAGTAGATATCCAGATCACAGATATTTCATCTTACAACCTAAAGCATTGATAAACCCTCTAAAAAGGAAAAAAAAGGTGTATGCCTCAGGAAACGTGTCACATATATAGGTGGCTTTTTGGCACATGGTTTTTTGTCGATGGTTTTCTATTTCCGGTTAAGGAATTAGGGTTGTTGACTAATCCAGGTCATTGGGTTAGGGTTTTGGATGTCGTTGGATCCTATATGTATATTGTATTGTAAACAATGTATCACAATGAATGAATATAAAATATGTTGGTTTTCCCAGTTTGGGTTTCCAGGGGAAAAATCTATGTGTAATGTTTGTATTTTCCATTGTATATTTTATGTTCTTTTACTGAAAATTTGTTTGCAGTAAATATTGTACAAGGTTAAAATCTACACCTGGGTCGCAGCCACATCATGTCATATTTGTATTTCACTGAGAGGTTGATAGAGAGGTTTGACAAGAGAGATCAAGAGCTCCACTTCAGGGACCTTACGCAGTTGAGACAGACTGGATCAGTTGATTCTCTCATCACAGAGCTACAACGGAAGGAAATTTCCCTATCAAATATATCAAAGCATGGAATGGTGATGATGTTCACCGAAGCATTAACAGATCCATCGATGGTTTGGATTAAGACTTTCAAGCCTCACACCTTATAGGAGTCCATTGTGCACATGAGAGACATAGGGGACTCAGCGTAAAACCCAAAACCTTTACCAAACCCTTTGTACCACAGAGAGACAAGGATCAGAAAAATCCTCAAAGGAAACGGAAGGGTAAACCCAAGTTGGATGAGATAGGAGTTGATGAGGAAGAATATTTTCTTCTCTTGTAGAGACCCTTGGGTCCTAGGGAATATATGCTTGGGAAAGGGACAGATCCACTACATTGAGGTGGAATCAAGAAGTGAGGAGGAGGATGAGGATATTGGGGCAGAGGCAAACAATGAGTCAGAGGATTATACCACACATGAGCCAAAGCAGCAGTCGAAGAAACCTCAAATACGAGTAGGGACACAGCCCAAGGAGGAGACAAAACCTCGTAGAGAGGTTAAAGGGGGAACCATTGCAACCCTTTATAGAGTACCCAGGTAGAATACTCTCAGCCTCAAGTTCCTTATATGACCGCTTTAGTTAATGATGGGACCACTCATAATTTCATAGATGTGTCCTTAGTAGCCAGGAGGGGGTTACACACTGAGTTTGAGGGATTCCACATTGCAGTGGCAGATGGATACATGATGACATGTTTGGGCATGATCCCAGAACTAGAGATCAAAATAGGCAACTACACCCTAACAGTTACTTTCTATGTTGTTGACATATCATATATTGATGCGGTATTGGGTGTACAGTGGTTATATTCATTGGGGATATTGGGTTCAACTATGAGACGTTGACCATGAGCCTTAGAGACACCAGTGGATCAATATTGGTACTAAGAGGCATGTCTACAGGAGCACCAAGAGTAGTATTAAAAAAAAGGATGGAGAAAATATTCCATCACGGTGATGTAGCCTATGCAGCAGAGTGTTTGATCACCATGCGGAAGGATTCAGAGGGTATAGAGCATTACCATCCACATATAAGAGATATTTTGAGTTAGTATGAGCCAAGTTTTGGGCCGATACAAAAGGGAGACCACCAGACAACGTATTTGAGCATACGATTCAGTTGGAAGCAGGGGATACACTGATGATCACCGCCCCCTATAGGCACCCCAAGAAATTCAAGGACGAGATTGAGAAAGCAATCAAATAATTTCTTGTGATGGAGCACATCAAGCCCAAAACGAGTCATTTTTCCTCTTCAATCATTTTGGTACTAAATAAGGATGGTGCATTGAGGATGTGCATTGATTACAGATCTCTCAACAAGAAAATAATCAATAATAGGTACCCCATTCCACGCATATATGAGTTGATGGACGAATTTCATGGGGTATTTTTCTTCACCAAGATTGATCTACAATCAGGATATCATTAGATCGGCATCACGGAGCATGATATAGAGAAGAAAACATTCAAATGCCATTTTAGACATTTTGAGTTCTTGGTCATGTCATTTGGATTGACCAACGCACCTATCATTTTCCAGTCTTGCATGAACCACATATTTAGAGAGAATTTGAGGAAATACATTTTGGTATTATTCGATGATATATTTATTTACAAAAAGACGTGGGATGTCGTAGCAGATGCCTTGTCCAGGAGGCCACAAGGGTGCTCGATGATGGGCATTTTCACAGATTGGAAAGCACATTTGTTGGTGGAATACTCCAAAAACAAATTTTCTTGTGAGGTGATGGATGGATAGGTGGTTGATGACAGATATTGGGTACTAGATGATGTCATTTTCTACAAGTACCCAATCTACTTGGTTCCAAAATCTACCTTGAAGTAGAAGATTCTAAAGGTGTGTCATGATTCGCTTATAG
>ML818959.1:89285-105885 GCA_009831015.1 Picea engelmannii | reverse complement strand
TGTCCTTCATCTCATTATTCCACAATTAAGCATGGTTTCTCTTACTCTGCAAAGCATCTTCCCGTGAGGGATTTCAGCATAAGGGGACCACTTTGGATTTCATCCATATTTACTTTTTATCAACCATGAAAAAACAATAATGATTCATATTTACATCAAACAATATTGGGTCCATTACCCAAACCTTTGTGCTATAGTTATTCTTCAAGGGTTGACATCAATGACAACTAGCCTTAATCAACAATCTCCCCCTTTGGCAATGATGGCAACACTCTGATGCAATACTGAAATCATATCACTCATGCTCCCCCTAGAACCATGCCTCTGTCCTCTGCATCCGATAAATCTCTCCCCATTTGTCATCAATGGAAAAGGTATCTTTCCATCTAGGGTTTCTCCCCCTGACTGAACTGTCCTCTTATGGTGCTTCCTCATGTACATCTAAGACATATAAGATAAGCATTCAAAAATCATTAAAAAAAAAATCATTTTGGACTAGAAATAACTTCAAGTCTTTGGCGAAGATATTCAAAGGCTTCCCATGGAAGTGGTTTTGTAAAGAGGTCTTCCACTTGTTCTTTTGTTCCCACATACTCAACTTTGATGTTATTTTCTGCAACCTGTTCCCATAGAAAGTGATACTTGATTGGAATGTGCTTCATCTTGGAGTGCATCACCGATTTTTTTGAGAAACTGATGTCACTTGTGTTGAAGGCGAATCCCCCTTCTAAAAAGTGGATTCCCTCTTGGTATCTAAACTCCTAAGGCCAAGACAGAAGGTGATTAACATGGACATAGTCTTTCTTTTAGATCTAATCAAGTGAATGAAAGAAAGAGAAGGAGAAATATATGTACCTTATTAACGATGTTTGTCCTTGCAAAGTATATGATGAGCTTCGATCTTGAGCTCCTTGATAGGTCCTCCAAGATGCGACACTTGCGAACAATATGTGACACTTACAACACTCATAATGACGACACTTGTGACACTATAAAAGTGAGTAATTTTGAGGTGTAACAGATTTCCCCCCAAAGTATGAAGTTAGAAGATGATGATGACTGAAGTACTTTGTAGACTTTTTCAAGAAAGGGTATGGACGCAGAGAGACCAGAAAAAGCTACACACAACCATCAAACAAATATTATGACATGTTTCAAAACCCAAGGTAGGCATACCTATGCTTGAGTGACAAAGATGTTTTAGGTATGGCCGCCATAAAATACACTGCGGATCCATAATTATATTGACAAAAATGGTATAGCCACTGCAGATACAATGAGGATCTATACCCCTATGACCTGAACTGATCGTAGCCACGAAGAATACACAGTGGATCTATGACATGACAAGACATAGCGACGACCAATACAAAGTGGATCTCTTTAACAATATATGTGTCATAGTTCAAAATAAATCCTTTGCAACCTGGGCAAAGTATGCATAAAAGTGATGACTCAACCCAGGGTCTTCTTACCGATCCCGATGTAGTATGAATCTAACCATGTGATTAGATGTTCTGATGTCGAACATGGCAGAAACCACTTGATTACCGATCAATGATGTAAACTGTTAACAAGCACGAGGGAGATCACCATTGATGTCAATGATTCCCAAGGTACTCTAGTACATACTGATGAATGTGAATGAATGAGCTGAAGTCAAACATCCATGGAATCATTTGATCAGGGATCAATAATGTAAACCCACTATCGGACATGAGGAGGCCTACCATTGAGGCATGCAGGTCCCAAGGTACTAACTGGTTTCTAAGTCTAGCTCCTGGATAATGTGTTGAAGTCAATAGGAATAGAGTCATCGAAGGAGGGCCTTGATGTATCCCCCATCAATGACACAAAATTTACACAGAGATGTAATTAGTAGATCAAATGAACATGGACTGACATAGGTATTAAAATAGGATATTTGTGATGGTTGACTCTCAAGCTAGATACTTCCCTTTAACACTAAGGCACGAAAGCAGAAACATGACATGGACCAAAACTTTATAATGCAGTGGATGTTGTGACTTTCGTCAAGTGACCTAAAGGAGTAAAAGAAACTCAAAGAATTAGCTCAGTGCAGAGGTTCAGCGGATTAAAATGCATGCAGAGACAAAGTGCCATGTTCAAAGGCGACCGTAAGAGTTACTGGTAGTGTTCTCAAAAACTTCTTGGCTTGCTTCTTTCAATTTTTCCCCCATCCAGATAGACGAGTACCTCTTTTTAATTTAACGAGCTCGAGAAGGGTAGCACATGCTTGATATAACTCACCTTCGGTAAGTCCCTCTTCCTTTGTTTAATGAACTGGAAGACGTAAGGGTTCGATTCCATATGGACCCTTCAATGTATGATCATTTAACGAATCCAGAGAAGGTAAACTCGGTGTTTTTTCATATTTAGAGAGTTTGAAAACAACTTAAAGATGACTCTAATGTTGTCCTTTTTTGTAATATTAGTCTTATGAGGCCAAAAAAGAGATAAATTATCACTGGAAAGATGCCCTTTTAAACCTTTTAACGAGTGGGAAAGGAAGCAAGATCACTCGACAATCTTTTCATGTTTAGAGAGTCTGAAAAGAGCTCAAAGATGACTCCAAGAGGTTCCTTTTTCATATATCCATGCGAGTCCGAAAAAGTGATAAAATTCTACTCGGTTAAATTCTCATGTTTTTTCTGAGCACAAGAAAGAACAAAGACTAAGCTTGGTATGCCCCCAGCTTGAAAGATAGTGGCTTAACTCTAGAATGATCATCAAAGGCTAGAGACATGCCCTCCAAGCTTCAATTCATTCACCGACTTTGAGGTGGTCACCAATTTCTCTATTAGACGGAGAAAAAGGATAAGAGTGGATGAAAAGAAGGTTCAAGAGAGGTGATTGTTTCATTTTTTAACGAGCTTGACATAGAAAAAGAACTATGCTCAAGGGTTTGGCTTCAATCCCCGGATTTTTGTTTCATTTTTTAATGATCTTTCTACAGAGAGGAAAACTATGCTCATGACCTCTATTTCATTTTTTTAATGAACTTGCTATAGAGAAGAGAAACTATGCTCGTCGACTCTCCTTGATCGTGACTTCCAAGAGAATAACGCTTTGGAAGGATACCATGTCAAGGGACAAAACTCGATCATGGCTTCCAAGAGATCTTCACTGGATGGAAGAAAATCACTCTGGAAGGAACACATGTCGAGGGTCGCGACAGTGGTAAGGAGATCAGGCTCCAATAGCCCTACCGAAGAAATCACCATGTCAACTACTGGATCCAAATCATCGGATGTTGAAGGCATGGGAGACAATGGAAAGTCGACATCAAGAGGGGAGACAGACTGTATATCTACCCGAATTTCTTCACGCAGAGGAAGAAAAGAGGATCGATGATGTTTATCATCCCGAGGTAGCACGTCAATTCTCAACATTTCCATGATAGATTCATCCGAGGGAAAAATTGGGGAAATGTAATCGATTGCAGATGACAAGGAACTTAACCGTGATTGCATTGAGGAACTGTTGGTACCAATAGATGTTGGTCATCTGACGAGGGAGAAGTGGATTGGATAGAAACGTATGATGTTTCGACTAGACTAAGTGGCACGGTGTCACCTAGTGCATCGAATTCCAATGGACTAGGTACAATCCAAGGGTCAGATGATTGCAAAGATTGATAATCCACAGTCGAAATCATATTGACAATGGAAATATGATGTGTATTCAATGGAAGTGGTGTAGGGAAGGTACCCATAAGGCTATAATATTTCAGTAAGACAACACCAATGCTTTCATACGTGATCTTGTGGTCTCCCAAGAAAGGAATATTTTTGGTAGCGGGAGTGTGAGCATCGGTCGTGCAGAAATCCAACTGATCAACAGTGACAATTTTTCCCTGATGAGGAAATTGTACACATCAAAAGTCCGACGAAGAAACAAAAGTAATAGCATAAAACCAACTTCTTCCAAGTAACAAGTTGTAATCGAGGGGAGCATTGACCACCTCGACATCAACAGTGATAGTTTTTCCACCCAATTGGTTGGGCAGGGACTGTAAAAGTCCATGGGGATGAAAACCTCACCCATCGAAGGCGTGTAACATCGTTGGGTATTTGTTGAGTGTAGATGATTTTAAACCTTTCCAACACGCTAAATACATGACACAAGTTGAGGCTCCCTCATCCAGAATAGTTAGATGGATTTGTTGATTGTGAAAAACAACATCAACTTGAAAAGCGAATCACCAACATCAACTTGAGAGTCGAGACGCATAATTTTCTAGGTTAAACGTGATATGGTTGGATGACTCAAGGTCAACATCACCAATAGAAACCAAGAGTATTCTAAGTTGACTGGGGCAGTGTTGTAGAATTTCTAACGCAGACATAGCACACGGTGCTTGAGCCAAATCTTCAACAATGTTGTAGTTCTGGGTGGCATGTGAACTAGGATTAAGGGTAGGTTTGTGGATAGTGCTCTTAGGAGGGCGTAAGATAGAGTCGAACATAGGTTTCTCAATATGCAGTGGTCTATATGGAGGACTAACGGAGGACGGTGATGGATTCGGTAAAGTACCGGTACCGTTAGTGTCCTTTCCTTTGTTAGGGTTACCTGGTGTGTCGTATGTCTTAGAGAGAGTGTTCAAATTAATCCCATTAAACATATAAATATGTGCACTCGTCGAGGCCTCATCATGAGGATGGCTAGAACTACCCCCAGGTGAGGGTGTTTGAGAAACCATGGATTGTTGCTGTGGAAAAGGCTGAGTAAGTACAGTGGGTTGTGAATTTCCTTGGAAAATTTTGGCCACTTCATTGCGATGTGGAAAGTATCGAGTGTAGTTATTTTCACCACAAATGATACACAAAAATTTCAGTTTCCATTGTGGTTTCTTTTCGGTAGCAGTTGTTTGAGATTGATTTTTTGGTTGTTCATTGTTATTAGTATTTTTTGATTTATTCTTTGTCTTCTTATTACCTCCAGATTTTTGTGAAGGGGTAGATTGAACTGCATTCACCTTAGAAATCTAATCTTGGGGGGAGGTAGAGGAGAGTATGGTCGATTGGGAAGTAGATTGAGTTTTGATGAAACCGATAACACCATTTGCATGAGATGAGGATGACGGTTTGAATGGATCGGTATTAGCTCAAGCAACATTCGGAAGCAAATCATACAAAGTACCAGATTATGAATAAACCAAATCTAATTACTAAGCCCGAGCAATGGTTTCTTCCTCAGTGACTGCACCACCCATAGCAGCATCACGAGCGATCGGGGGTATGAGTGATTTAGTAAACCACTCTGCCAATAATATGTCAGGAATGATTACCTTGATCATCCTTCGTCGTCATCTCAACTCATGAATATGGTCAGAGATATGCATGGAGTCAGTTTGACGAAGGGAGGTCAAGATTTCAGTACCCGTCTTGTAACGAATAGGTGGTTGAAAATGTGTGAGGAAAGACATGGAAAGGGAATTGAAATTATGAAAAGAAGAACGTGGTAGTTCAATATACCACTTTGTTGTTGAGACCGTAAGTGTCCGCTAGAAAATATGCAAACGTATAGAATCATCCATGAGGGAGTTTGATGAACACCACAAATGGAAAGTCATCACATGGTTATTTGGGTCTTCTCCGTATTTTTCGTCAAATTTTTGAATATCAGAAGGAATTTTAGCTGGAATGATTGGCCAAACCAGTGAATGAAAAATAGGATCATTAGTTAACCGAGACAAGTCTGGGAGATCCAAATTCGCAAGGAAAGGTAGTTGTTGGTTAATTTTTGGATGCTACTAGTGTGGCATAGGAACACCAGTAGGACCATAAACTAGGTTAGGTGGATAGTTGTAACTAGTAGGTCCTCCTACATATGGTTGTTGCTGGCCATGATAAGCAGGATTTGATGCTGGATGAGAAACATTTGCATAACCCTGTGGGTTCTAAGGATTATAGGCCGGGTGATTTTCTTGTCCATAAGGAGGATAAACATTTTTCCCTTGAGGATGGTAAGGAGTAGATCCCAGAGGCAGATACACATTAGACCCATGAGGAGGATAAGGTTGTTGTCCCAGAGAAATCTAGGTGGTGTTTGGGATGCCGCCTAGATAAGGTTGTCCGTAAGATGTTCCTGAAGGAACGAGATTTTATAATCCTCCCAGTGGGTTATGATATGAGTACCCCCCAATGTGGGGTTTAATAAAAGTGCCTCTTGAAGATACTCCCTAGGATTGTGAAGGTTTTCCAGCAAACGAAGGTTTCCCCCTTGCCAGCAGTGGATTAATGACCAGGGTATGACTGGAAAACGAAGGTTTCCCTCCAGGAGGAGCATGAAAAAGGGGTTGTCCCCAGGGAGGGTTAGGCCCACCATAGAATGGTAGTCCTCCAATAAGGAAAGTTTTGTTAGATGGTGGTTTCCCTCTAGCCATTTGTATTTGGATGGAAGGGGTTTGCATTCTCAGGTGAAAAGATGTCCCAGCAGGATTGTGTGGAACATGTGGAGCTGTAGAGTAAAATCTTGTAAAAATGGGGGTAGGGATCAAAGTGCCTTGGATATGAGTAGAGGTGATGAGTCCAGCATTAGGATGGAATTGTGTTGATGTAACAATAGGTTTAATGACCTGATCGAATGGGTGATTCATGGTTTGATCGGATGGTCCTGTTTCACCATGAGGGTCATGAGGATGAAAGGGTTGTCGAAAGGATTCAAAATTTTCATAGAGATCACGTCCCGATGAAGTCTTCCATAAAGAACGAGAAAGTGTGGGATTTATATCTACTGCAGTTCTAGGATGAACATGATTCCTATACTCATCACCAAAAGTTGGTTATGTGGATCCCATATATGTTTCGGTAAAAATTATCTCTGGTAATCGTGGGACCTCTTCGTCTATGACGTTCCCAAGGGATTCTAAACGAAGAAAAATTGGTTCGAGAGGGCTTACCAACACAGATGTAGTGTGAGGAGTGGGATTTTCAACCGTAACCAAAGCGCCTCTTAAGTTATCTAATGGAAGAGCAATAACACTTTCAACGTCAGATTGATTTTCTACCTCTCCACGGTAGTTGTCTTCTGGAGGGTTAGGAAGTAAGGGTTGATAACCTTCTGGAGGCATCCCTTGCATCCTACGTGATCAACGAAGACCTCTATCGTCTACAGGCTTAATTTTGGAGAATAATAGTACACACTAAAAATATAAGGCCAACTAACAAAAAGAAATAGCATATGCTAATAAAATCTAGGAATCAACCAAGCAAACAAAACTTCTCTTGATGATTGTACTAGTTGGTGATGAAATCCAATGTCGCGTGATCAAATCAAGAAAGGGATAGGATATGGTGGAATAGTTACAATGGTGACCTGCTTAATAGACTTTCACCTTGGTGCAAGCTTATTAATTGTACATGGACAGGAAGCCATTATCCCAAACAGACTATATCTCCCATCTCTTCAACTTGCTCAGGAGTCTAGGGGGCATCCCTCATCAACCTTACAACAAATAATTGAAACCCTGCTCATGTTAGAAGAAGAAAGGGAGAAAGATAAATCAAAATTCATAGCCCACCAACAGATCATTAAAATATGGTTTGACAAGCATAATTCTAAAGAGAAGAATTTTGAAGTAGGAGACTTAGTGTTGAAATGGGACAGAGAAAACAAACCTAAAGGAAAACATTCTAAGTTTCAGAATCTATGGCTTGGACCTTTTCAGGTGATCGAGAAGATTGGGGAAGTCACTTATCAATTACAGAATATAAGGGGGGAACATGACAACCTCCCAGTTAATGTCCAAGCCCTAAAATAATACTTCCATTAAAATAATAATAATAATAATAAGATATTTTTATGTTGTGTGCGTATTTTCATGATTTTGTGTCTATCTAGGTCGATTGCAAAATGCATTTTTTGTTTTCTTTTTCTATTTGGACTTCTACGCTTTTGAATATTGTGTTTATCAAGAAAATGGTTGACCTCAAATCATGTGACATAGAGAAATCTCTTCCGAACACGTCGCTCACATACAAACATGAGAAATTCTAGGGAACCTGCAATTATTTTGAGGGGCTCTCTATCTAACCTGTGCAGATGAATAACTTTGAAGAAATGTCAGAAGTGTCTGCTTAGTGGTATGGTAAGACATTAAGGGAAAGAAGGAAATACAGAAAGGGCTACATGCACCTCAAAGACAGAGCTAGTAATTTTCACCTTAATCACCTCAAACTTTTGCAAATAGCAGACGTCCTCCTCTCCCACTCGCTCAGGGAATTTTACCAAAGTTAAATTAAACTAAATCAAATGAGTGCACAACAGGAGAGGGTATGAAGATATCTCCACTGGGGCTATGGACACTCGCTGGAAATGGAGCAAGGTCTGTGACGTCGGGGTGACTCCGTCGGGGCTATGGACGCTCGTTGGCAGCAGAGCAACACCATAGAAAATAAATGAAGGTAACTAAAGGGTCTAGTGCCAGTGAATTCTCTACTAGGTTCTTCTCAAAAGAGGGATTTATTTAGGGTTACAGGAAAAGAAGGAGGAACAGAGGTTGAAAACCCCACAGGAAGACCCGAAGGCATCAACTGGACAATTTCAGAAGAAAAGGTAAAATAGGTTATGATTTAAAGCCATTAAGTTCTCCACCAGCTTTTACATTAGCTGAGCCCGAAGAAGGAATAGATATTCTGCTTTCTCACAGTAAGTCGCCATTTGTTGAGCACTCAACACACCCTAAAAAGCCTATGTCAATTTTTTCTTTTTGGGTAACACTTGATATTTTTCACTGTCTAATTCGACTTCATTATGAAATATGTTCCCTTTTCTTATCATTTTCTACTCTCATTAAATTTTCCAAACTTTGCTTGAATATATGAAAACTCATGAATTAAAATGGAATTAACGCTTAAATAAGGAATCAGTAGCCAAAACAATTCCCCCCGATGCGCTCAAAGATTCAGCATTAGAAGGAATTAAAGGATGAAAGAAAATCAGTCGTTGAGCGTCGATCTTCATCGACATCGAAAAAAGGAAGTTTTCTTTCGCAACAACCATCACACAAGGATATCATCGACAACCGATCCCCTTCAGTTTCAGTAAAAGAAGAAAAGAGTAAAATGTTAATGAAGAAAGAAATGATATCGCCAATGGTTGATACCTGATGCGCTTAGTGAAATGGAGGATACCAAACCGGGACGAATGTTCGGACCACGCTACAAGTTTTCTTCGATCCCTGACTCCCAAAACGTTTCAGCATTGGGAGTTTTGAGGATGTTAACCCAAAGGAAACTACGCGATAGGTTTATCCCCGAATGTCGAGCCCCGATACCTTTTTGTTATCAACAAACCCAGGCTTATCTTAGAGCGCACAACTTGAATAAGTCTTGAGCCTGACCATTACCCATGAGATAAGTCACTGGTCTTCAATGTCAGGTATCCTAAGCCAGTTGTACCTCATCAACACCATACGATGAAATCGATCGGCGTCGGAGGTTTTCACAGAAGAATATCAATGAAAACACTCGTAACACCTTACCGGTACCCGATCCACCCACTAGGAAAGAGACACGATTGGACGTTTTAGCGCTAGATACGTTGCAATCTGGAGCATTTAGGGGACTAATTAATTCCAAATCTCACATTAGTTTCTAATTCGTGCATGAATCAAAAGGACCGTTTGAATTTACCGATACAACACATCACCCTCCGCACCTCCTCCATCAACCCATGATGAATTAAATTACAGATATTTGGCGATAGATTTGTTTGAATTTCACTCATCACCCGAATTAATTGGTTGACACGACCGGTAAGTTATTCTTCGTTAAATCCTCTTGAGCCATTGTAGACATGATTACTCTGTGTCTTAAGGAGTTTCAGAGCATCCAAAATAACGAGACGAGAAATCCAAAATCTTTCGAGCCCCTTGTGAGTATCAGACTACAAATTTTAGCAAGCGTTACAGGTATGTACCAGTCTCGATCTTCTATGTTTTCACTTCATATATACATTTTGATCCAATGTCACTCTATACGTAGGCCCTAAAGGATTGTTTCATTTGTAGGAACAATGCCTCCAAGAACTACAAACACTAGGTGATCAACGAGAGCGTCTAATCTAAAGGAACCAGAGGTGGGAGAAGGTTTGTCCCCAGGGCTAACAAAACAATTAGAATTTTCTCCAAGGTCAGAACCAGTTATCAGAACATCCACCAAGAATATCTTCACTCAACCTTTGGCCTTTGGAGACACAGAGGAAAAAATAGGGGGCAAGGTGGTACTCCTTCACTGGGGAGAACTCTTCAAGAAGATAAGCCACTAATAATTCCCAGAATATAGCCTGCACAATGACCACAACATGAGAAAGCTCGATGATGAATTTTTTCCAAATATTTCACTGTCATACCTGCACATGGTAGTGAGAAGGACCCCGGTGTTCCCCTATATATAACTTCTTCAATGGATCATCAACCACACAGACACACATAAGTGTCTGATCAACAACGATAATGTCGTGTGTGTCAGGGTTTTCCTTCCAGTAGAGGAGAAGAATTATTACAAGCTCAGTGACTCAGAAGAGCGAATGAGCACTGATTTCATCGTCAACTTTTATGAACACCATGACACTGGTCGAGTGAGGGCTTCATGGTGGTGAGAGGGTAAAAATTACACCAATCATATCTCCAGCTATTACCAAACGACCAACTTAAGGGAGCCGTATATCTATCTAATGGCCCTCATTTTTCAGTTGTATAGGGAGAAAGAGTGCTCCAGGTTTTCAGATGCTTGGATGCCTCTAGCTTATACTATAGCCATTTCTAGGAGAGGTTTTAACTGGGGTGCCATCATTTCCATGTAGCTAATAATTTGCATACAATAGGCTCAGACACCAAAAGAAGGAGAGACTCCATCCGTTTACATGGCTTCTTATTTATTGGGTGTCATCTGTACCAGAAATGTTTTTTCTGGAATGAAATTGAGTTGGCACATCTCGGAACTCCCAGTCCATGTATATTTTAGCGTCTTATGGGAGAAAAGGTACAAAAAATCCTACTCCCTCATATACGATGAATTCATCGCCCGCATTCATTTCATTCTTTTCAAGAAAGAGTGTCCAAGACTATTGGTTGCAGCCAAAAAGATGATATCAAAGGTTGGTCACTAGTATCTGGATGAGAGCGATACCTATATCAGGGTTTTTGAGGCCACCGGGGCACCACACCTTTTACGTGTGCATGTTCTTGACCGACTAGTGGTGGGGGAGATATGTTACCAGACTATCCTATAAGGCTACAATGCTTCCCTGGTGAAAGACAAGAAACATACATTTATACCTTATGGATTCCATATAGGTTTCTACTTGGTAAAAGACACCGCCCAAGCTAATAAGGAAGGACTGAGTCAATTAGAGTTTTGATTCCAGACCGGTCATTTTCGCAAACATGACCCAAAATATCTAGTCCTAAAACATGCATCTCAAGTGTCGTCTTGCTGGCCATATGCCCACGACAAATTTGAAGACGAGGTCTTCACGGAAAATTCTTAGGATTGGGATGAAGTTGTAGAAAGGATGGTCAACCCTAAGATGAATAGGTTTAAAGCCATGAGCCTAGATGAACAGACAGAGATTCTAGAACAAACAGGTCAAGAGGCCCTCAGAGCCAGAGAGGAAACAGTAGCGACCGAAACAACAGAGATTCCCCTGGTAGCCCTGATACAAGAAAGAAATTTCCCCGAGGCTCAAGACACGCAGGAGAGATGGTTACTCATGTATGAACATGCCCAGCGGATAATGGATCAGATGTGAGATAACGTGAACCTAATCAGGATTCTAGTGCTCCCTTCCGATAACCTGGATGAAATCCAGATAGGCCCAAGCGTCCCTGAACTGATAGACATCAATGAAATCTTCGGGTTAAACGACCTTGAATTCACAATTCCATTGGTCGGATCACTGACAGGTGTTTCAGATCAGTCAGAGACAATCAGGGCATCAGTGGAAACAAGTGCAACAGACCCCCTCCGCGAGTTAATAAAAATATATGATGATGATGAGATCCCATAGGTATCTCTTGGGACCCTTGTGCATGTCAAAGAAGAAAAGGGACCTAAGAATACATATTCTCCTATTCCAGAGGTCCAAACCCAGGAGGTCCCACGAAAATAAAAGGAAGCCGAGAGTTTCCTAGAAACTGAAATACCCGATGCACCATAGACCCAAGCGGATAGTCCGAAGGATGAGCCAAGGTCGGGCGAGCTAGAGGAAGGAGACCCACAGTCGGAAATCGACGTTTCAATGGTTGATGCACAAGTAAGTATTGATTCTATCCCTGACACCTCTATTTCAATCGGTAGTCAAACCCTCGATGAGAGAAAAATAGAAGTCATTCCTTCAAAGAATAACGAGGTAGTTCAAGAACCCAATATTGAACAAACATATACCACCGGAAGTCTGGGAAATACACTCACCTGGGGAGATCAAAAAATTACCGAACCTGTTGACGAAGTATCCAACATACATGCCATATATTATGATAGGAAAAGAAAGGCTATCGTCTAGAGGACCACCAAGAACAGGAGGATCACTTTAGATCGTTCCATCCTCATCACTATAGAGGAACATTTGATCAACACAGAACATGCTAAGATGTCCAGGCTCATCAGCTCAGGGATGGAAATCACAGATTCCACCTTGGACAGAGCTAAAAGAGATGAAAAAGAGTTGTCTGCCTCCATGAAAGAAATAGAACATTTGCACGACTTGGATAAGTACTATCAGGACACCACATAGGTCACGGTGTACCTAAGGAGAGAATTCAAGGAGGCTTCTAGAAAGTTCACAGATGAGCGACACTTATTTTCTGCAAGAATAGTTGATCTCTAGGAAGACACACACATGGAACTTGTGATGTGCAAAGATATGGAGCGGTGGTACGATAAAGCGCAGCAAGGCGTAGATAAATTCGACTACGTTGGTGCAGTCCAACCAAGCCGAGATAAAAAAGAACACAACATTCAGGTGTTGAAGGAAAGTAGTCTTGATCGCATAAGGAAAGTGGTTGAGTATTGGGAAAAAATGGCTCAGGAACCTCACTGAAAAATCCAATAGAAATGGACCAGATGTGAGAGAAACTGGGTCAAAATCAACAAGGAAATGAAGGATATTAGACTCCCAAAGTTTGGCATGCCCGATGACTTCGTCGACTTGCACGACATAATCCAATCACACACTGAGAAAGATTCATCCTAGGCCAAATAAATAGGAAAGGTGATAGACACAAGAGAGATGGGTCAGGTGCGACAGTTTATGGAACACCCAATCAAAGCTCGGGCTATGTTGCAATAGTTAAATTCCAGTCTAGTCAAGTATCAGGCACTTGCCGTAGAGATAAGAGAGATTTACATGACCCCAATGGAACAACACATATTTTCATATGCCCACACATGTGAGGAGGTGTTCATCAATTGGTCGGAATATGAGAAGAATCAAACATTTAAAGTGATATCTTGAGATGACTCCTAGAAAAACCGATAGGGGAGAATGCCACGTGGTGAATCTTGTTTTACTTATCTTCACTTTAGCCGTTATTTTCAGTTAATTGTATGTTATAAATAAGAGCATAGACCAATTAGTTAGAGGTCGATGGTTGTTGCAAGAAACTCTCATTTCTGGTTTTGTTAAGAATTATTTTGGATTTTCATTTAATTGAGAAGTCCTTCTGGACCAAAGACAAGTTTATGTTTTCATCAAATGCGTGTATGATTGGATGTGGAGAAGAACTATTTCCTATTCCATCTCATGAATGGATGCAGTAATGAGTAAGAGCTATTAAATCTATTGATAAGTTATCTGATGCAATGTTTTATAGTTCTTTCTTTAATGATGAAAATGAATCTTTGTGTTATTATGTGATTGATGATTAGAGTTGAGAAAATTATTTTTCTTACCGTTGTTTATCACATGCATGTTTTCTTCTGATAATTCGTATCTCAGTCAGTAATTGGAATATTCACATGGTTAATGTATTAGTACTAGGCCTGCGATATACGATCATTGTCTGCATGCCAGGGTGTAAGGGTTATCCCAAATCCAACCTCTTCTCCAGTAGTTTAATTTTGTTCCCATTTGTTGCCTAGTTGGTTTATACCAGCTTTCCATCTTATACCAGTCACACCAAAAAGAAAACACAAAAAAGAGAATGTCTAAACCAAAGGAGGGGAATTCACAAGAAAACGTAAAACCCATCGATTAATTGGCCGGATCGCAATATCTGGAGAACCATTCCATTATTAAACATTGTAGAGTCTAATTGGGACTCAGTGGTGGGTTTGGTTCCTGTTGTTGAATCAAACATATTTAGGACCCATCAACAGACCATACGAAGTAAAAAATATCACAGATGGAGGAGATGTATAGTTGAAAGACTTATCAGGCGCAGAACTTAGAGGGATGATCAATAGGAGCAGACTGAAGCTATACAGGGACAGTTGACCACCCACCGCGAAGTAAAAAATAAAAATTTACAGGATATTAAATAGTACCAACAGAGGCACAGTGCATTAGAAGAAGGAAGAGCACACACACTTAGGAATACAAACCCAATGATGATAAGGCTAACGGACAGGTAAAAAGGGAAACAAGAAGGAAATGGAAAGGTGACAAAAGTAGTATGAAATAATGAATTCATCCAAAATTGAATGACGGAAAGGACTGACGAGACACTGCATTAATATCGCCAACTAGAGACAGCGAGGGAGAGTAATGGAAAGTATGAAGGAATCAGAGGTTCATTGAATCTATCATAAAGGTAGTGTCCTCAAAAAGTTTCATACGATGCCTATACAAAACACGGACGCGGGAGGAAACAATTTATTGCAAAACTAGAAAAGACAGAGAGTGAGAAAGAATACGAAGCATAGAGCACAACTCACAAAGGTTACAGAGACCATTGAATTCAAAAAATGCTCGACATTCACCACCATGGCACAACAAAAACAAGCAGAGTTGACCTAGACCGCACGACACTCTAGAATTATAACTAGGGCATAGGCATAGTCGTAGGAAAGCGAACAGAAGCTACCGGAGGTCATCAATGTCGACAAAATCCCCTCACCAGATACAACACCGTTGAATCCCATACTCGTGGTAGAAGAAAACCAACAGCCAGCACCTGAGGGCATGAATGTGGATAGGCTGGTAGAATAACAGGAGCAATATAACTAGGGTGCACGAACCCTGAACGAGGCGCAACCAGAGAACCTTGAAACAACTCTAAGAGTTAATGGGACGAAGACAAATCAGGAAGCAACAGTCTAACCAAACGAATCCCAAACAACCATGTCATACCACCCACAAGAAGGAACAGTGGAAGATGTCACAAGGTCGCCAGAATGGTATTTTGAAGTATAAATGATGGTAGCTAGAACCTTGAGCCATCCACTGCGGAAAAAAGACAAGAAGCAGGTACCTAGGTCACCGCGCAAGCAACCAGTCATAGCTCTTGTTTTTTTGTGTATACCAGATAAGGTACAGGTGAAATCAGACTTACTAGGTCATGTCGAGAAGCTAAAATACTCGGACCACGATGTAATGGACATGGAAAAGTTCCTGGATTTCGCAAAGAAATTATACTTATAGACTATGGGCGTGAACGCAGTTGGGGAACCGATTGATCAACCACTCCAGTGGGAAACAAGATTGGAAAAAATGGGGATTTTAGGTCTACTAGATCTACGACACTTTGGCAGAGGACAGTACACAAACGGTTGTGTCAAAACATTGATGGCAGTGACACACGGAGGGGATATATAGTTGGACAAGCTCGTCTCGATATACATAGAGCTCATTGTGCACATCATAGGGTTTCCATCCCAGGGTATGGATCCCTTGCAATTTATTGATGATAAGACAAAGGAGAAATCACTAGTGGAGGAGATGAAGAAGAAATACGGCACTGACAGGGGGACACGAGGAATCATCATAAATAGGATCAATTATGCCGTGACACAAATGGCCGCAAAATTCTTATCCTGCAAGATGCTAAGAAAATTCCACAGGGAGGAAGTTCTGACTGGGTTCGTCGCAGTTGCAGCACAATGTGTCGAGGGCACCACAATTAGTTGGGCACCGTATCTTTTGAATTTATTACTGGATGAATATAAGGATGCGTAGGATCTAGGAACACAATTTCACTACTCATGGATGCTTACGTTGATAGCCATCATGGGATGGAAGGAATTGAATTACACATTTTTCAGCACTAGACCCACACTGAATTGTTGAGCAAGGTATTTATCACTCGGCATCGCATCAGATGCCAAGCACAATAATATGAACACAGCTATACTCGAAGGATACCTTCGTGACCTATAGGAGGCCATATCCAACATGTGGAGAATAAAACCATAGGTTGTCACATAGTAACAAGACATTGCCAACTTCAAGGCCACATGACACGTGATGTGGATACAGGCGTGGAATGAACCCAATAAGAAGTGGCTACAAATGTGTTATTGTATCATGGAGGGAGACATCGACATGGTTATCAAAGACTAGGAAGATGATTGGAAGATTCTAGTCCTCACCCAAGACATACCTACAAAGACAGTGAAAGGAAACAGGGAAGGAA
>ML818959.1:54732-65618 GCA_009831015.1 Picea engelmannii | reverse complement strand
TGGGTTCAATCCCCAGATTGTTGTTTCATTTTTTAACGATCTTGCTACAGAGAGGAAAACTGTGCTCATGACCTCTATTTCATTTTTTTAATGAGATTTCTACAGAGAAGAGAAACTATGCTCGTAGACTTTCCTTGATCATGACTTCCAAGAGAATAACGCTCTGGAAGGATACCATGTCAAGGGACAACTTGATCATGTATTCCAAGAGATATTCTCTGGATGGAACAAAATCACTCTAGAAGGAACACATGTCGAGGGTTGCGACAGGGGTAAGGAGATCAAGCTCTAATAGCCCTACCGAAGAAATCACCATGTCAACTACCAGATCCAAATCATCGGATGTTGAAGGCATGGGAGATGATGGAAAGTCGACATTAGGAGGGGAGACAGACTGTATATCTCCTCAAATTTCTTCACACGGAGGAAGAAAAGAGGATTGATGATGGTTATCATCTCGAGGTAGCATGTCAATTCTCAACATTTCCATGATAGATTCATTCGAGGGAAAAATTGGGGAAATGTAATCGATCATAGATGACAAGGAACTTAACTGTGATTGCATCGAGGAACTATCGGTGGAAATAGATGTTGGTCATCCAACGAGGGAGAAGTAGATTGGATAGAAACATATGATGTTTCGGCTAGACTAAGTGTCATGGTGTCACCTAGTGCATCGAATTCCAATGGACTAGGTACAATCCAAGGGTTAGATGATTGCAAAGATTGATAAGCCACGGTCGAAATCATATCGACAGTGGAAATATGATGTGTATTCGATGGAAGTGGTGTAGGGAAGGTACCCATAAGGTTATAATATTTCAGTAAGCCAACACCAACACTTTCATACGTGATCTTTTAGTCTTCCAAGAAAGGAATATTGTTGGTAGCGGGAGTGTGAGCATCGATCGTGCAGAAATCCAACTGATCAACAGTGACAGTTTTTCCCTGATGAGGAAATTGTACACATAGAAAGACCGACGAGGCAACAAAAGTCATAGCATAAAACCAACTTCTTCCAAGTAACAAGTTGTAATCGAGGGGAGCATCGACCACCTCGAAATCAACAGTGACATTTTTTCCACCGAATTGGATGGGTAGGGACTGTAAAAGTCCATGGGGATGAAAACCTCACCCATCAAAGGCGTCTAACATCATTGGTTATTTGTTGAGTGAAGATGATTTTAAGCCTTTCCAACATGCTAAAGACATGACACAAGTTGAGGGTCCCTCATCCAGAATAGTTTGATGGATTTGTTGATTGTGAAAAACGACATCAACTTGAAAAGCAAGTTGGTGGGAGAGTCGAGACGCATAATTTTCCAGGTTAAACATGATATGGTTGGATGACTCAGGTTCAACAACACCAATAACAACTAAGAGCATTCTACGTTGACTAGGGAAGTGTTGTAGAACTTCTAATGCAGACATAGCACACGGTGCTTAAGCCAAATCTTCAACATTGTTGTAGTTCTAGGCGGCACGTGAACTAGGATTAAAGGTAGCTTTGTGGATAGTGCTCTTAGGAGGGCATAAGATAGAGTCGAACATAGGTTTCTCAATATGTAGTGGTCCAGATGGAGGATTAACCGATGGAGGACTAATGGAGGACAGTGATGGATCCGATAAAGTACTGGTACCGTTAGTGTCCTTTCCTTTGTCAAGGTTACCTGGTGTGTCGTATGTCTTAGAGAGAGTGTTCAAATTAATCCCATTAAACATATAAATATGTGCACTCGTCGAGGCCTCATCATGAGGATGGCTAGAACTACCCCCAGGTGAGGGTGTTTGAGCAACCATGGATTGTTGTTATGGAAAAGGCTGAGTAAGCACAACGGGTTGTGAATTTCCTTGGAAAATTTTTGCCACTTCATTATGATGTGGACATTATCGAGTGTAGTTATTGTCACCACAAATGATACACAGGAATTTCAGTTTCCGTTGTGGTTTCTTTTCGGTAGCAGTTGTTTGAGATTGATTTTTTGGTTGTTCATTGTTATTAGTATTTTTTGATTTATTCTTTGTCTTCTTCTTACCTCCATATTGTTGTGAAGGGGTAGATTGAATTGCATTCACCTTAGAAATATGATCTTGGGGGGAGGTAGAGGAGAGTGTGGTCGATTGGGAAGTAGATTGAGTTTTGACGGAACCGATAACACCATCTGCATGAGATGAGGATGACGGTTTGGATGGATCGGTATTATCTCGAGAAACATTCGGAAGAAAATCATACAAAGTACCAGATTCTAAATAAACAAAATCTAAGTACTAAGCCCAAGCAATGGTTTCTTCCTCAGTGACTGCACCACCCATAGCAGGATCAAGAGTGATCGGGGGTAAGAGTGATTTAGTAAACCACTCTGCCAATAATATGTCAGGAATGATTACCTTGATCATCCTTCATCGTCATCTCAACTCATGAATATGGTCAGAGATATGCACGGAGTCAGTTTGATGAAGGGAGGTAAAGATTTCAGTACCCGTCTCGTAACGAATAGGTAGTTGAAAGTGCATGAGGAAAGACATGGAAAGGGAATTGAAATTATGAAAAGAAGCACATGGTAGTTCAATATACCACTTTGTTGCTGAGCTCGTAAGTGTTCGCTGGAAAATATGCAAACGTACAGAATCATCCATGAGGGAGTTTGATGAACACCACAAATGGAAAGTCATCACATGGTTATTTGGGTCTTCTCCAGATTTTCCGTCAAATTTTGGAATATCAGAAGGAAGTTTAGCTGGAATGATTGGCCAAACCGGTGAATGAAAAATAGGATCATTAGTTAACCGAGACAAGTCTGGGAGATCGAGAGTCGCAAGGAAAGGTAGTTGTTGGTTAATTTTCGGATGCTAATGGTGTGGCATAGGAACACCAGTAGGACCATAAACTGGGTTAGGTGGATAGTTGTAACTAGTAGGTCCTCCTACATATGGTTGTTGCTGGCCCTGATAAGCAGGATTTTATGTTGGATGAGAAACATTTTCATAACCCGGTGGGTTCTAAGGATTATAGGTCAGGTGATTTGCTTGTCCATAAGGATGATAAACATTTTTCCCTTGAGGATGGTAAGGAGTATATCCCGGAGGTAGATACACATTAGAACCATGAGGAGGATAAGGTTGTTGTCCCAGAGAACTCTAGGTGGTGTTTTGGATGCCGCCTAGATAAGGTTATCCGTAAGATGTTCCTAAAGAAATGGGATTTTATAATCCTCCCAGTGGGTTATGATATGAGTACCCCCCAACGTGGGGTTGAATAAAAGTGCCTCCTGAATATACTCCCTAGGATTGTGAAGGGTTTCCAGCAAATGAAGGTTGCCCCCTTGCCAGCAGTGGATTAACGACTAGGGTATGACTTGAAAATGGAGGTTTCCCTCCAGGAGGAGCATGAAAAGGGGGTTGTCCCCAGGGAGGGTTAGGCCCACCATAGAATGGTAGTCCTCCAAGAAGGAAAGTTTTGTTAGATGGTGGTTTCCCTCTAGCCAGTTGTATTTGGCTTGAAGGGGTCTGCATTCTCAGGTGAAAAGATGTCCCAACAGGATCATGTGGAACATGTGGAGCTGTAGAGTAAAATATTGTAAAAATGGGGGTAGGGATCAAAGTGCCTTGGAGATGAGTAGAGGTGATGAGTCCAGCATTAGGATCGAATTGTGCTGACGTAACAGTAGGTTTAATGACCTGATCGAATGGGTGATTCATGGTTTGACCGGATGGTCCTGTTTCACCAGGAGGGTCATGAGGATGAAAGGGTTGTCGAAAGGATTCGAAATTCTCATAGAGATCACGTCCCGATGAATTCCTCCATAAATAATGAGCAGGTGTGGGATTTGTATCTACTGCAGTTCTAGGACGAACAGGAGTCCTATTCTCATCACCAAAATTTGGTTCTGTGGATCCCATATATGTTTCGGTAAAAGTTCTCTTCGGTAATCGTGGGACCTCTTCGTCTATGACGTTCCCAAGGAAGTCTAAATGAAGCAAAATTGGTTCGAGAGGGGTTACTGACATAGATGTAGTGTGAGGAGTGGGATTTTCAGCCATAACCAAAGCACCTTCTAAGTTATCTAACGTAGGAGAAATAACACTTCCAGTGTCAGATTGATTTTCTACCTCTCCATGGTAGTTGTCTTCTGGAGGGTTAGGAGGTAAGGGTTGATAGCCTTCCGGAGGCATCCCTTGCATCCTACGTGATCGACGAAGACCTTTATCGTCTATAGGATCAATTTTGGAGAATAACAGTAAACACTAAAAATATAGGGCCAACTAACAAAAAGAAATAGCATATGCTAATAAAATCTAGGAATCAACCAAGCAAACAAAACTTCTCTCGATGATCATACTAGTTGGTGATGAAATCCAATGTCGCGTGATCAAATCAAGAAGGGGATAGGATATGGTGGAATAGTTACAATGGTGACCTGCTTAATGGACTTTCACCTTGGTGCAAGCTTCAACATAGTAATTGTGGATTTACCCTCCAAGGAGCCCGAGTGAGTTTGACCATTGTTTGTTCCAGGTACAGTGAGACTTCCCTTCACTGTCACCTCGTGTAAGTACTTAAGGATTATGGAAACTAAGGACACCAAATCATAGTCATCCCTTGGGTGGGTACAGTCGACAGTCCAATCAGAATGTATGGGCAGGATAACAAGTCTAAAATCAACTCGAGAGGCTCCCACACATAATCATGGGTATACCTCCAAGTGACCCTCAATATACGAACTGACCACTACAAACAGTTAAACCACGGAGGGATAATCTCTGTAACTCACTCGAATGTGGCCTTGTGTGTAACCCCTATGTGAGAGGGGGATCCCAGAAAGCCTATACGACAATTGGATTTGACTCTCCCTATCTCAGGATGTTAATGTTCATTTTGAAAACTTTGGAGAGTTGTACTCATAGCCTAATACAAAGTTCTAATCCTAGTCTAATGTTGGTGGAAGATCCTAAAAACAAAAATGTTCTAGATAATTTTTAATTAGCGTTGATTTTATGGTTGTTCTTTACTCAAAGGATGTATGACAATGAAATTGATTGTATGATGACCCAGTTCCCAAAAAATGCACAAGAAGATGATAAGAAATCATTTCTTTTGATGAATGGCTATTTAAGGGAAAGAGAGAAAGTTGTTTTCACTATCAAACACTAAGATGCAATGCCCTCATACAAGCGTTT
Source organism: Picea engelmannii (assembly GCA_009831015.1). Lineage (NCBI taxonomy): Eukaryota > Viridiplantae > Streptophyta > Pinopsida > Pinales > Pinaceae > Picea > Picea engelmannii. The sequence continues at coordinate 60,440 of ML818959.1, read as the reverse complement.
CTCAATGAAATCCAATGCAATGCTAAAAATTTCAGAAATGCCTTCTAATATCCAAACCAATCACTAAAATCTGTCCTTTTGTTTCTATGTGAATGATAATCAGATGCAAGACTTATAAATGCCAATCAGACTTCAGGATTAAATAGTCAAAAGAAAACCTCACACAAAACAAAAACACACTCTCGTCGTGAAATAGACAAGAAGGACAAAGATGATCAAATTGAAAACAAGAACCAAAAAACCTCAAACAAGAGAGAAATGATGGAAAGTTGACCTCAAAGATCAAATGAAAAGGTTCACAGACCTTTGGATTGCCTCAAAAAAGTTTTCACTCAGTCAGATAAAGGAGAAGAAAACAACAAGTTAACTCTAGGTCAGCAGAGACACAGAGTGGTTTTAAGTCAAGGAAAAAATATGTCAAAATCCCAAACAAAAGATGATGAATTATTAGAAAGAAGGGTGTTTGAAAGCTAATATCAAGATGGACTGGGAGTATAGGACCCTGAGCAAATGCCAAAACCCATAAATAACTTCAAAAAATGCAAATTTTGGAGAATTTCTCACAAAACATGGGGTAACGCTCCCCAAAAAGGGGACACAGAGTGCTTCAATACTCTGTGGAACACTTTCAGGGAGTTCCAACACCCTAGTGTTAATGGTAGGGGAGTGCTATGCTCCAAAAACTCAGAAAAATGTCCAAAAACTCAAAAAATGAAGGGAATTCAGTCAATCAGAGTGATCTTTATGACATAATGAGGCAAACAAACCAATCTAAGAATAAACATGAAAATATGGAGAAGATCAAATCAGTTGGAAAAGGGATAAAACAAAATATGGGAAAGGAAACACAAATCAGAGCTCCTCCTCAGTGGAGTCGCCAATTTCTGTTGAAGGTGAATCCTCCTGCAGACAAGTGGATTCCCTCTTGGTATCTAAAATCCTAAGGCCAAGACAGAAGGTGATTAACATGGACACTGACTTCCTTTTATATCTAATCAAGCTAATGAAAGAAAGAGAAGGAGAAAGATATGTACCTTATGAACGACGTTTTTCATTGCAAAGTCCAGGATGAGCTTCGATCTTGAGCTCCTTGATAGGTCCTGCAAAAAAAACAAAGATACAATGGACTTCCTACTCTACTGATATTAGCTCAATCATAGATCCATCTACTATAGACAAACTTATATGGAACAAGTACAAGTTTGAAAGAAATAGGCCAAGCATTGATTGTATTAATGAGAATAAGTAAAAGTACTTATAGTCCTTTGAATGAAGGTGCAACAACCTCTTCCAGTTCTCCTTGTCCAAGCCCTTTTCTCAATAAATATCCACTAATTGTTTTGATGGCATCTCACTTATGAGATCATAAGTTTTATGTGATTCCCAATTGTCATTCTCCAATACCACTTATAGGATCATAAGTTTGGTATCAATCTCAATTCTCCATTGTCCCTTTCACCATGAGAAGGTCTCCTTATATAGCCTTGGAGGATTCCAACCACTTGAGAGATATTTGGGATGAGTTGAGGATTCCTCTCCTTCAGTTGAGGATCTCCCCTGTGATCATGCCTTGACCACCTATTCAAATCCAACTACCTTTAAGATTTGATGGATTCTTCCCTAATTTGCCCCAACAAACCCATAATTTTCTCAAAAGAGGGTAGCGCTCCCCCAAACGGGTGCACAGGGTGCTCAAACACTTCCTAGAGAGGCTCAGGGTGTGCTAGCACTCCCTAATAGTGGGTAGGGGAGCGCTCCTCTCCAAAAATCATTTTTTTAGTAATTTTCTCAATGAAAATGGTCTTGTACTTCTTTCCAAGTGATTTTTCTTCTTCCAAACTATCCTTTGAGGTGTCTTAAGTGTATTCATGATGTCATTATGGGCACAAAATAGGCAATATGGAAGCATACTATTTTTTACACTTGCAACACTTATAGTCAAGATGCAACACTTGCGAACAAGATGTGACACTTACAACACTCGTAATGACGACACTTGTGACACTATCGAAGTGAGTAATTTTGAGGTGTAACAACTTGTATTATCACAATATATTGGAATGGGATCATCATACTCAACCTGCATATCTGTCAAAGTTTGTTTCATCCAAAGAACCTGTGTACGACATGCTACTGTTGCAATATACTCTACCTCGGCTGTAGATAGAGATACTAATGATTGTTTCTTTCTTAGCCATGATACTAAACACTCACCCAAGTAGAACGTTGCTCCACTAGTTCTTCTTTGGCCATCAATACAACCTGACCAATCTACATCTGTGTAGGCAATAAGTGATAAATCCTTTCCTCTTGGATACCATAATCCAAACTCTTATGTTCCTTTGCGATATCTAAAAATCCTCTGTACTACTAATACATGTGATTCCTTTGGTGCTGCTTGAAATTGTGCCACCTATCCAACTACCTGCATTACATCTGGTCTAGATGTTGTCACATATATTAAGCTACCAATCATTGACCTATATTGCCTCTGGTCTGTAGAATTTGAATCAATATCTTTTCTTAACTTGCAACTGGTTTTCATAGGAGTGGTAACTGGTTTTCAACCTTCCATTCTCAACCTCTTTAGCATTTCTCTGATATACTTAGTTTGAGAAATAAAAATTTCTTGGTTTCTTTGACATATATGAAGACCCAAAAAGAAGGATAGTCCTCCAAGTAACGACACTTCAAATTCATTATGCATATCCTTTGCAAATTTCTGTCTTAACCTATCATTAGGTCTTCCAAAACAATATCATCAACATAAATTTCAATTAATAAAATATTACCTTGAGTTACCTTGATGTAGAGGTTGTTGTTTTCACTTCCTTTCCATAGTTCGTAGGAAGTTTTGTCATTGTTGTTTCTGAGCATTACTCTATTTTGAATGTGAACTGATGTATGCACTACATGTATCCAAAAAATATCTGTCAATTTGGAATCCATTAGCATTGTTTGAGCCATTTCCTGTGTAATTATCATCCATTATGATAATGTTCATTTTTCTTTGAATCACTCTCTGAACCAATCTATGAATCCATTCTATCGTCCACTATCATATATCTATCCAAACTTGCTAAGTGTTCTTACGAATCCATCTCAGTCCATACTGTCCAAGAATCTACTTGTGCAATTTTCCATAATGTTGACCCATTTATCACTATACTATCATGAAGTCTTGATTAATCTATCAAACTGTACTTCTGCTAACTGATTGCTCTGAATCTATCTTCTCAAAATATGCAAGTTGCTCGAAGGATGGTTCTTTGGTCTGTCATAGCTATCGCATAGAATCCCCTTGTCTAATATTCATATTACTTGGGAGTCTCTAAGTCGGATGGCTCAGAACAATTCCTTCTCTGCTATGTATTCATCATCATATTCATTGATAGATTCATCATCATATTCATTAGTAGATTCATTATCTCTCTGAGCTCTAACTTCTTTCTTTCTATCTATGGATTTGTCTTTCACTACAATGCCTGAAAGTACAATATCTTGAACCTATTCCTTATTTACTTGGCCTTCATTTCTTTTAGTTATTTTCCAAACCTTTCTGTATCTGACATATTTCATTTTCTTTGTACAATTTTCTTCATCTTGTTTTATTTCCAATATTGTGATCTCCGGTACATGGTCTTTGTTCACATGCTCTTCCTGTTTTCTTATTCATACTTTCTTATATCTGATATCGGTATTCTCTTTCATGGAAGTATCAATCATGCTTCTACAATCATTGGCTATGTGTCCATAGTTATGACATTTGTAAAACTCAATGTTACATGCGACCACATAGGCACGGTCTGCTTGAAAATTTCTTTTATAATCCTTGTGATATGCAACCATATGTTGAAAGTTAGTACAATAAAAACAATGATCATAAAATAATTTTTCATACCTGGGAGTGAATGATCTTCTTTGTGCGGTAGTCCTTCTGAATTTTTTCCTTGATTGATCATGATCATGATTGAAGCTTCTTCGTGGCTTGAACATGGATGGTATTCTTGAAGATTTATCTTCAATAGTTTTCTTATATTTTGGTTGACCATGATTACTTCCCTTGAGTACTTCTACATAACTCTTTATATTTTCTTCATTCTTCTTTTCTAGCAACGTAGAGTGCTTCTCTTCCTTCTCTAAAACTAATGTGGATGTTTCTGTCTCTTCAACGTTATTGTTGAGTTGGACGATTTTAACTCTTAGTGTGACAATCTCTTAGAAGAAAACCAACAACCAACACATAAGGGCACAAATGTGGATAGGCCGGAAGAATAACAGGAGCCATAGAACTAGGGTGCACGAACCCTGAACGAGGTGCAACTAGAGAACCTTGAAACAACTCCAAGAGTTAATGGGAGGATGACAAATCAGAAAGTAGCGGTCAAACCAGACGAATCCCAAACAACCGTGTCAGACCACCCACAAGAAGGAATAGTGGAAGATGTCATGGGTTGGCCAGAATGATATTTTGAAGTATAAATGATGGTAGCTAGAACCTCGAGCCAGCCACTGCCGAAAAAATACAAGAAGAAGGTACCTAGGTCACTGCGCAAGCAACCAGTCGTAGCTCTTGTTTTTCCGTGTATACCAGATGGGGTACGGGTGAAATCAGACTTAATAGGTCATGTTAAGAAGAGAAAATACTCGGACCATGATGTAATGGACATGGACAAGTTCCTGGAGTTCCCAAAGAAATTATACTTACATACTATGGGAATGAACGCAGTTGGGGAACCGATTGATCAACCACTCCAGTGGGAAACAACATTGGAAAAAATGGGGATTTTAGGTCTACTAGATCTACCACACTTTGGCAGAGGATAGTACACAAACAGTTGTGTCAAAAAATTGATGGCAGTGACACGTGGAGGGGATATATAGTTGGACAAGTTCGTCTTGATAGACATAGAGCTCATTGTGCACATCACAGGGTTTCCATCCTAGGGTATGGATCTCGCGTAAATTAGTGATGATAAGACAAAGGAGAAATCAATAGTGGAGGAGATGAAGAATAAATACGACACTGACAGGGGGACGCAACGAATCATCATTAAGAGGATCACTTATGTCGTGACACAAATGGATGCAAAATTCTTATCCTGCAAGCTGCTAAGAAAATTCCACAGGGAGGAAGTTCTAGCTGGGTTCGTCGCAGTTGCAGCACAATGTGTCGAGGGCACCACAATTATCTGGGCATCGTATCTTTTGAATTTGTTACTAGATGACTCTAAGGATGCGTAGGATCTAGGAACAAAATTTCACTACTCATGGATGCTTATGTTGATAGCCATCATGGGATGGAAGGAACTAAATTACACATTTTTCAGCACTAGACCCACACTGAATTGTTGAGCGAGGTATTTATCACTCGACATCGCATCAGATGCCAAGAACAAGAATATGAACACATCTATATTCGAAGGATAACTTCGAACCTATAGGAGGCCATATCCAACATGTGGAGAATAAAACCACAGGTTACTGCATAGTATCAAGACATTGCCAACTTCAAGGCCACATGACATGTGATGTGGATACAAGCGCGGAAGGAACCCAATAAGAAGTGGCTACAAATGTGTTATTGTATAATGGAGGGATACATCGACATGGTTATCAAATACTAGGAAGACGATTGGAAGATTCCAATCCTCACTGTTTGCACTCTTCTCGTCGCTGTGTGAGCAAAAAGTGAGTGCTTACATGCC
>ML818959.1:32321-45007 GCA_009831015.1 Picea engelmannii | reverse complement strand
ATTTATGTGACATTCCACATAACACCAGAAATGGAATGAAATTTACTATCCATCTAGAATATTATTACCTTCAAATATAGAAAAAATTATACATTTATCCATCAAACAAACTTGGGTCCATTACCCAAACCTGGGTTCTCCAACTTCATATGGTGATAACTCTCTGACCGTGAGGAGTTATGTGTCATTCTACATACCACTGAAAATGGCTTGACAAGAACTATCCATATAGGATAGTTTCCCTGACAAATTCACTGTCCTTCATCTAATTATTCCACAATTAAGTATGGTTTCTCTTACTCCGCAAAGCGTTTTCCCGTGAGGGATTTCACCATAAGGGGACCACTTTGGATTTCATCCATATTTACTTCTTATCAACCATGAAAAAACAATAATGATTCATATTTACATCAAACAATATTGGGTCCATTACCCAAACCTTTGTGCTACGGGGATTTCTTCAAGGGTTGACATCAATGACAACCATCCTTAATCAATAATATCCCCCTTTGGCATTGATGGAAACACTCTAATGCAATACTGAAATCATATCACTCATGCTCCCCCTAGAACCATCCCTTTGTCCTATGCATCTGATAAATCTCTCCCCCTTTGTCATCAATGGAAAATTTATCTTTCCATTTGGGGTTGCTCCCCCTGACTGAACTGTCCTCTTATGGTGCTTCCTCATGTACATCTAAGACATATAAGATAATAATTCAAAAAGCATTCAAGAAAAATTCATTTTGGAGTAGAAATAACTCCAAGTCTTTGGCGAAGATATTCAAAGGCTTCCCATGGAAGTGGTTTTGTTAAGATGTCTCCCACTTGTTCTTTTGTTCCCACATACTCAACTTTGATGTTATTTTCTACAACTTGTTCCTGTAGAAAGTGATACTTGATTGGAATGTGCTTCGTCTTGGAGTGCATCATTGGTTTTTTTGAGATACTGATGTCACTTGTGTTGAAGGTGAATCCCCCTATGGAAAATTGGATTCCCTCTTGGTCTCTAAACTCCTAAGGCCAAGACAGAAGGTTCTTAACATGGACACTGACTTTCTTTTATATCTAATCAAGTTAATGAAAGAAAGAGAAGGAGAAAGATATGTACCTTATGAACGACGTTTGTCCTTGCAAAGTCCAGAATGAGCTTCGATCTTGAGCTCTTTGATAGGTCCTGCAAAAAAAACAAAGATAAAATGGACTTCCTACTCTAATGATATTATCTCAATCATAGATCCATCTAATGCAAACAAACTTATATGGAACAAGTACAAGTTTTAAAGAAACAGGCCAAGCATTGATTGTATTAATGAGAACAAGTAAAAGTACTTACAGTCCTTTGAATGAAGGTGCAACAACCTCTTCTAGTTCTCCTTGTCCAAGCCCTTTGATCAATCAATATCCACTAATTTCTTTTATGGCATCTCACTCATGAGATCATAAGCTTGATGTAATTCTCAATTGTCATTCTCCAATACCACTTACAGGATCATAAGTTTGGTATCAATCTCAATTCTCCATTGTCCCTTTCACCATGAGAAGGTCTCCTTTTATAACCTTGGAGGAGTCCAACCACTTGAGATATATTTGGGATGAGTTGAGGATTCCTCTCCTTTAGTTGAGGATCTCCCCTAGGATCATGCCTTGACCACCTATTCAAATCCAACTACCTTTAGGATTTGAGGGATTCTTCCCTAATTCGCCTCAACAAACCCATAATTTTATCAAAAGAGGGTAGTGCTCCCCCAAAGGGGTGCACAGGGCACTAAAACACCCCCCATAGAGGCTCAGGGTGTGCTAGCAATCCCTAATAGTGGGTAGGGGAGAGATCCTCTCCAAAAATCAATTTTTATGTGATTTTCTCAATGAAAACGACCTTGTACTTCTTGCCAAGTGATTTTTCTTCTTCCAAACTATCCTTTGAGGTGTCTTAAGTGTCTTCATGATGTCGTTATGGGAACGACATAGGCAATAAGGCATCATATGGTTTTTGACACTTTCAACACTTATAGTCAATATGCGACATTTGCGTACAAGATGTGACACTTACAACACTCGTAATGACGACACTTACGACACTATCAAAGTGAGTAATTTTGAGGTGTAACAGATTGCCCCCCAAAGTATGAAGTTAGAAGACGATGATGACAGAAGTACTTTGTAGAATTTTTCGAGCAATGGTATGGATGCAAACAGACCGAAAAAATCTACACACAACCATCAAACAAATATTATGACATGTTTCAAAACCCAAGGCAGGCATACCTATGCTTGAGTGACAAAGACTTTTTAGGTATGGCCGCCATTAAATACACTACGGATCCATAATTATATTAACAAAAATAGTATAGCCACTTCAGATACAATGTAGATCTATACCCCTATGACCTTAACTAATCGTAGCCAAGAAGAATACACAGTGGATCTATGAGATGACAAGACATAGCCATGACCAATACAAAGTGGATCTATCTAACAGTATATGTGTCATAGTTCAAAATAACTCCTTTGCAACCTGGGCAAAGTATGCATAAGAGTGATGAATCAACCTAGGGTATTCTTACCGATCCCGATGTAGTACGAATATAACCATGTGAATAGATGTTCTGATGTCGAACATGGAATAAACCACTTGATTACCGATCAATGATGTAAACCGTTAACAAGTGCGAGGGAGATCACCATTGATGTCAATGATTCCCAAGGTACTCTAGTCGAACATATGCAGAATCATCCGATCAGGGTTCAATGATGTAAACCCATTGTCGAACATGAGGAGGCATGTCATTGAGGCATGCAGTTCCCAAGGTACTAACTGGTTTCTAAGTCTAGCTCCTAGATAATGTGTTAAATTTGACAGGAATAGACTCGTCAAAGGAGGGCCTTGATGTATCCCCCATAAATGACACAAAACTGACATAGAGATGTAATTGGTAGATAAAATGAACATGGACTGACAAGGGTATTGAAACAAGATATTTGTGATGGCTGACTCTCAAGGCAGATACTTCCCTTGAACACTGAGGCATGACAGCAGAAACATGACATGGACCAAAACTTGATAATGCAGTGGATGTTGTGAATTTCATCAGGTGACCCAAAGGAGTAAAAGAAACTCAAAGGATTGGCTCAGTGTAGAGGTTCAGCGGATTAAAATGTGTGCAAAGACAAAGTTCCATATTCAAGGGTGACCGTAAGAGTTACTGGTAGTGTTCTCAAAAACTTCTTGGCTTGATTCTTTCAATTTTTCCCCCATCCAGATAGACAAGTACCTCTTTTTAATTTAACGAGTTCGAGGAGGGTAACACATGCTCGATATAAATCACCTTCGGTAACTCCCTCTTCCTTTGTTTAATGAATTGGAAGAAGTAAGGGTTTGATCCCATATGGTCCCTTCAATGTATGATCGTTTAACAAGTCCAGAGAAGGTAAACTCGGTGTTTTTTCATATTTAGAGAGTTTGAAAACAACTTAAAGATGACTCCAATGTTGTCCTTTTTTGTAATATTAGTCTTACGAGGCCAAAAAAGAGATAAATTATCACTTGAAAGATGCCCTTTTAAACCTTTTAACGAGTGGGAAAGGAAGAAAGATCACTCGGTAATCTTTTCATGTTTAGAGAGTCTGAAAATAGCTCAAAGATGACTCCAAGGGGTTAATTTTTCGTATATCCATGCGAGTCTGAAAAAGTGATAAAAGTCTACTCGGTTACATTCTAATGTTTTTTCCGAGCACGAGAAAGAACAAAGACTAAGATCGGTATTCCCCCAGCTTGAAAGCTAGTGGCTTAACTCCAAAATGATCATAAAAGGCTAGAGACATGCCCTCCAAGCTTCAATTCATTCACCGACTTTGACGTGGTCACCAATTTCTCTACTAGACGGAGAAAAAGGATAAGAGTGGATGAAAAGAAGGTTTAAGAGAGGTGATTGTTTCATTTTTTAATGATCTTGACACAGAAAAAGAACTATGCCCAAGGCTCTGGGTTCAATCCTTGGATTGTTGTTTCATTTTTTAACGAGCTTGCTATAGAGAGGAAAACTGTGCTCATGACCTCTATTTCATTTTTTTAATGAGATTGCTACAGAGAAGAGAAACTATGCTCATAGACTCTCCTTGATCATGAATTCCAAAAGAATAATGCTCTGGAAGGATACCATGTCAAGGGACAAAACTCGATCATGGCTTCCAAGAGATCTTCACTAGATGGAAGAAAACCACTCCAGAAGGAACACATGTTGAGGGTCGCGACAGGGGTAAGGAGATTAGGCTCCAATAGCCCTACTGAAGAAATCACCATGTCAACAACTGGATCCAAATCATCGGATGTCGAAGGCATGGGAGACGATGGAAAGTCGACATCAGGAGGGGAGATAGACTATATATCTGCCCAAATTTCTTCACGAGGAGGAAGAAAAGAGGATCGATGATGATTATCATCCTAAGGTAGTGTATCAATTCTCAACATTTCCATGATAGATTCATCCGAGGGAAAAATTGGGGAAATGTAATTGATCGCAGACAACAAGGAACTTATGATGTTTTAGGAGAAGTGGATTGGATAGAAACGTATGATCTTTTGGCTAGGCTAAGTGGAATAGTGTCACCTAGTGCATTGAATTCCAATGGACTAGGTACAATCCAAGGGTCAGATGATTCCAAAGATTGATAAGTCGCGGTCGAAATCATATCGATGGTGGAAATATGATGTGTATTCGGTGGAAGTGGTGTAGGGAAGGTGTTACCCATGATTTTGGTCATATTGATGATGTATTGATGATGGTGTACTCATGCTCCTAATAAGAACTTTCTCCTAAGAAAAGTGACATTCATCTCTTCCCAAAAAACATACTTTTGAAGAGAGTTCACAAGTTGCTTATATCATAGGGTGCAAGAATGACCCATTCTCGCAAGATTCCTTCAGCTAGGGTGAAAACTTCTCGCACTGTGCTACATATCTAGGGTGCGAACTTGCTCTCAATCTTGGAAAAAGATGAAGTCTCGATGGTTCTAGAAGGGAATCTTCTAGAAGAATGGGTTGGCATTTGAATGGTTATCCTTTTACTGGTTTCCCTGATATTGTGGGATCATTCTTATCCAAGTAACCATCTCATCATCTCCTATAAATTGATAGGATTATCATGGAAAAGGTTAAGAAAGATTAATTGGAGAATTAGTGAAAGAATTGTGTGAAGAACCTAGCTTGAATAGGAGCTTGGAGACTCTAGTAAGTCTATCAAGAGGAATTGGATTTTCTTCATACAAGGATTGAGCAAGTGTGTGTGTTGGAGCCAAGAGCCACTGAAAGGAATCTTGCGACATCAAGGTGATTAGGTTGTATCTTCTACTTTCGATTAATATGATACAGTGACATGTACTTTTCCCATAAAGTCATTCTTACTTTATTATGTAATTCCTTGATCATACACATAAGTTAACGATTGAATATATTTTTCTATCTTCACTTTGGTTGGTTTGTGTTGTCTTGGTCTTGACCTCACGAGAGCACCGGAGCGAAGCGGGAGCAACAGAGACCCTAGGAAGCGATACAAAGGTATGTTACTTGTTCCTCCCTACTAACTAATTCAATGGTCATAACTTAGGGAAAGAGTCATGTCCTGTCCTATTTTGTTCTAGATCCAGGTGGATCTAGGGAGATCTGTTAGTGTCCGCACCTACCGATTAGTCCGATAACAAAATTGGCAATTTCACTGGGGAGATAACCCATTTTCTTTGTGGTTTTTGGTGTTTTTCCTTGGCCATTTTCTCTTGCCTTAACTTTCTCCATTCATATCAATCTCTGAGTCTTTAGGATACCCTGATAGACCCTCTGAGTCCAGAGGCCTCTTCGAATTTTTTGTCTTTTTCCAAAAATTTGCTTAGTTTCAGACTTTCTCGCACTACACCCCACAGTCGCCTGTGAGAATATATTGAGTTCGCACTCTGCTTTTAGGTCCAGTGCGAGGTTCTCGCACTCTGCTTAAAGCTAGCCTGTGAGAATGACCCATTCTCGCACTGTGTAATACTGTTACCCTACGAACCCTCTTTTCAAAATTTTGGATTTGAGATTTTTGCATGTTCAACTGCCCAGATCAGTATAGGTGCCTAAAAAGAGCTTCTTGGACCATTGGTTGATGTTTTCTTGTCTTCAGATTTTGTGCACGAACAGTCTTAGGAAATCAAAGGCTCTTCCTGTCCATTTTTATCGACTTTCGTTTCTGGACTTTTCTCGGCAAAGATATACTCTCTGATTTTGGAATCTGAGTGTGCTTGTTTGGTTAAGAACCAATGATAGGTTGAAAGTTGAGCTTCTTTGTCTTTATCATTTGCTCATTATTTGGAATATCACTTTTCTCATTGAATTGAAAAGGCTAGTTTGGTATGCTTGTTATTTTTGTTTCCATTGAAATATTGGTTTGGGTTTTTGTTGATTTCTTGTTCATTAGTTTTTGGTTTTCTTCACTCTCACCATCATGGTGTAGGTCCTTTTTGAAAAGTGAACAACATTTTTCTTTCAAAATCATTTTCGTCTTCGAAAATATTGAAAATCAATTGTTGAAATTATTGAAAAAGGAACAATAGAGAATTGTTATTATTGCATGATTTGTTGCAATTGCATTTTAAAGGAAATTGAGTATCGTAGTTCAAAATTGGTCCGGAAAACCTCTCTTTCCCTCCCGTACATAGGATTCATTGAACGAAAATTGATATATTTCATTCCTATCTATGCATCATTGGGTCAGAGTCTCATACAACATCATTTTCATCTCCGCTTCCTTTGAGTAACAACAACCCTTAATAACACTGCGCAATCATAAAATTTAACTAGTAACTCTTTTCTAGGGCTCTATTACACCAACATTTAGCTAGGCTAGCGCTTTGGAATAGGTAGAGAGATACACTCTCCAAAGCACAAAACACATAATAGCATCTTGTGTTAAGGAGTGTCAAATTCCATTTGCAACATTTTGTCCTGGGAAGCCCTTCTCACACAAGGGTCAAACACGAGGTCGCATTGATATTGATAGAGTTACTCACACTGCTTTGTTGATATCGCTGTAGAGATTGCACGTATTACGGGGGTCACTTGGAGGTATACCCACAATGATGAGTGGAAGCCTCTTGAGTTGATTTTGGGCTAGATACCCTGCCCTTGCGTGTGGATCAGACTGTCGACTGTCCCCCCAGGTGTTATTGTTGTCGGTGGTAACCTTAGCGGCCTATCTTTCTAGGGTCTTACATGAGGTGACTATGAAGGGGCAAGTATTCATGGTACCTGGAATTAAAGTTGGCCAAACTCACTCGAGATCCTTGGAGGGTATACCCACGATTATGTGTGGGAGCTTGCACCAGGGTGTAAGTCTGTTAAGCAGGTCATCAGCGTAACTTTTCCACCCTAGCCCAGACCCTTCTCATCTCATTGTTGCGACATTGGATTTCATCACCAACTAGTGACTTCAGAATTAGAAGGCCTTGTTTGCTTGGTATTGTTTCCTAGATTTTGTTTACTAGCATGTGTTCTTTGTTTACCCAAGTTGACCATAAGATTTTCTTTGTAAGTTTGTCACTCGTTCACAATAGATCCTCCACGTCATTCGCATAGAATGCAAGGTTTATCTCCAGAGCATCTGGAAGGTTCTCGACCCCTACCTACAAGCCCACCTGAGGGCTCTCCTCAACAGAGTGAAGTCCAAGACATTTCCATGCCACAAGTGGAATGCACTGACTCTCTAGAACATTTCCGAATTACCAATACTTGAGAGGACTTTCGACTTCACCCCGATTCTGAGCGACCGTTTATGTGATTGAATTCTTCTGGAGACTTAGTTGTTGTATCTTCTGGATCACTGGTTGGACCCTTTCCAGGAATAGAAGGCCAAGATCCTTTTTGGTCTATAGGCATTTTTAGACGGGACCTTTTTGGTGCAGGATCAGGCGTTGAAACCATCATCTCACCTGTGATTTCTGAAACCTCTAACCCAGAGACAATACCGTTTGCTACTTCCTATTATTTTCCTGGTACTGATGCCCCGCGATCTGACCACATCTTGACCATCCCTATAGAAATGGCCCATCACATAGATACTATGAGTATTCACACTGGGATTACCACTGTTAGTCAAGCCCCCATCAACACACTGCTCATGCCCAGTGTCACCCCAACACTACCGCCCAGATATTGTGCGTTGAATGATTTCATTTCAACTCCTCCATAAACCCCATCTGGCACTCCTGGTGGTCCCTCTTCTTCTAGGCACTCTCTTCCCAGTTTCATTCCGACACTTCCTCAACCCCCTTTTGGAGGACTTTTCTCATCCTCTACTGGTAGTATTAATCCTAGTGGCACTATTCCGTCATTCACACCAAATTTCCAGTTTCCTGTTGGTGGACAATTTCACCAGGGAGGTTTGACTCCACCCCCTCTAAGCGGGCAAATTCCTATTGGAACGCAAATCCCAATTGGAACACAAACCCCAATTGGAACATTTCCCCCAATTGGAACACAACCCCCAATTGGAACATTGCCCCCAATTGGAACACAACCCCCGTTTGGAGGACAGACCCTACTGTTATCCATAATTTTGGTTGTCATGATGATGTAATGATGATGGTGAACTCAGGCTCTTCATTAGAAATTTATCCTGAGAAAAGTTACCTTTATCTCTTTCCAGAAATCACAGTTTTGAAAAAGGTTCGCAGGCTGTCAATACATTTGCCTGCGAGAATGCATGATTCTCGCAGGCTACCTTAAGCCAAAGTGCGAGAATTTCGCACTGTGTATAACTGCTAGGGTGCGAACATCTTCTAAAGAAGGGAAAAAGATAAATTCTCAAACCTTCTAGAAGGGAATCTTCTAGAAGGATGAGATGGCATTCGAGTGGTTGTCTAAGTATTGGCTTTCCTGATATTTTGGGATCATTCCTATCCAAGTAACTAATTCATTCTCTCTTATATATTGAGAGGATTCGCATGGAAAAGGTTGGGGGCATCCTTGCGTTTGGAGTAGTGAAATTGCATGATTCTTGGCGTTTTTTATCTTAAATTATGAAAAAAATTCCCCCTCATGGCCAGGGGGGGCCATGAATCGTGCATTGGTGTTCAGTACCTTTTTCTTATTTCTTGAGAATATTGATATTGATGAGTTTAATATATTTTGGGACATCATGCATATGGGAATGATAAATGTTTTCTCTTTCTCGTAGCATAGCTTTCATCGAAATGAACAGATTGCATCTTCATATCTTTGCATAATTTTTGAGTCGGTCAAAACACCATATTGTCCACGCCATCTTCCTTTTGAGTAACAACAGCCTTAAAAATAAAGCGCTTATAAAAATTGATTAGACATTTTTTTTCTTTTCTGGTAGAAAACCTACATTAGATTAGTTGTAGGGCTTTGGAATAGGTGTGAAAGATAACTTTCCAAAGCTGCAAACAAACATAGTATCTTGTGATAGGGAGAGTTAAATCCACTTACTACATTTTGTCTTGGGAAGCCCTTCTCACACAAGGGTCAAGCACGAGGTCGCATTGATATTGGCAGAGTTACTCACCCTGCTTTGTTGATATCAGTGTAGAGATTGCACGTATTACGGGGATCACTCAGAGGTATACCCACAATGATGAGTGGAAGCCTTTTGAGTTGATTTTAGGCTAGATACCCTACCCTTGCGTGTGGATCGGACTGTCGACTATCCCCCCAGGCTTTATTGTTATTGGTGGTAACCTTAGTGGCCTATATTTCTAGGTTCTTTACACGAGGTGACTGTGGAGGGGCAAGTCTTCACGGTACCTGGAATTGATGTTGGCCAAACTCACTCGGGCTCCTTGGAGGGTATACCCATGATTATGTGCGGGAGCTTGCACCAGGGTGTAAGTCCATTAAGTAGGTCGTCAACGTAACTTTTCCACCCTCTCTATCTCAGCCCCTTCTTACTTTCATCCCACGACGTTGGATTTCATCACCAACTAGTGCGTTCATTGTGAGAAGGTTTTGTTTATTTGCTTGCTTCCTAGAGTTTTAGCGTGTGTTGTTTGTTTTCCCTAGTGGACTCTAGATTGGATTTTATTTTTTCATGGCGTTAGTTCCCGAAATGACCAATGAAGGAACCTCTGCTCCAAGGGAACCTTTTGTTTTTCCTTCTTATGGAAACATTGGTCCTCCTCACATCGCTACTTTGAGCCTTCCATGTCTCACAATTGGATTGCTGGTGTGGTTTTTTTCCACTCAGGTAATCCCAAATGCAGTAAGTGCTTCGGTTGTAAGCACTTCCCCCCAAGAACATCAACCTCATGTTGATCCTTCACTTTCTTTACCAGTAAGGTCTTCGTCACCTTCTTCGCTTGCAATGTCGCCTTCCATTTCATCTTCTTCATCGGGTGAAATTTCTGAAGCTAGTAACTCGGTGAATAAAAAGAAGAAGAAAAGGAAGATTAAGAAGAAGAAAGATAAACAAGGGTCAAAACCTCCAACCACTGTCAAACATGTTGGAAAACAACCAGTTACTGTAAATCGTGCTGGGAGTGTTGATGATGTCAAGATCACCCAAACAACCCGTAAGCCCAAGTACCCTTGCAGACTTTGTAAGGGTAGCCATATTCTCAAGGATTTCCCTGGTCTACCCAAGGTTATAGAAGTATGGTCTACACATCCTCGCCAACCCATGTCTTTAGCCTCTAAACAACATGCTGATGACCCCCCATCAACCAGTCATGATACTGTTGGGAAGAAGAAAAGTAGAGTCAAGTTCCCGTGCATGTTATGCAAAGGGAGTCATCTCACTCACCTTTGCCCTTGTATGGACGAAGCCTCTAAATTACTGGAAGACATGAATGTTTCACAACCTCAACTTCCAACTGCTTATCGTAAGCTTTATCTCAATCCTCCAATAGTTGATGGAATGATCAATCTGGTTCCCCTGTCAGTCAGTCCGGTTGATCAAGTGGTCAATCTGGTCACGTCTTTAGATGAATCAGTAGACCAAGTGGTTGATCCAATCCCATCCTCGATCAACCCCACTCTCCCGTTAGAGAGTGAAACTCAAGCGGTCGATCCATTTCCACCTGTCGACCCCATTCTCCCCTTGGAGAATAAAACCCAAGTGGTCGATCTGATCTCTACATCGGTTGATCCTACTCTCCCGCTAGAGAGTAAACCCGATACTGCCCATGTTTTTCTCGTTGATACAGACTCTGTCGTATCAGGGGGTATTCCTCCTTCTCCCGTAGGACCCCCTCCAAGTAATGAGGCCATCCATTTTGATTGGGGTGTGCTAACTGGACCTCGTCTTCCCTATTACATTCCTTTCCAGATTACAGTACAGGTTTGTGGTCGGGACGTTCCTCAAACATTGATAGATGAAGGTTCCTCTGTTAGTATTTTATCATCTATTACTTGGCAAGCTTTGGGTTGTCCTCCACTTGCACCGGTTACGCAGAATCTGTTAGCTTTTAACAGAAGAACTAGTCAACCTTTAGCGACCCTTCCTCAGTTTCCTGTAACTTTGGGAGGGAAAACTGTCTTCATTGATGTCATGGTAGTCCAAGACCCCTTGGATTTTTCTTTACTCCTTGGGAGAGATTATGTCTATGCCATGAAAGCTATTGTATCTACTCTTTTTCATGTGATATATTTCCCACAGGATGGACGAGTTGTGACTATTGATCAACTTTCATTCATTGACCCCACCTGGATTTCCTCCCTGAATGGTTCTTGTATGCAGACAGTATCGTCCCCGCCACAGGTCAATTATGTGGCATTGTCACCCATGGATTCAAATTCTGATGACTTAGATCCAGTAGTTGACATAGTAATCTCTTCGATAGGGTTGTTAGAGCCTAATCTCTTAACTCCTGTCACGACCCTCGACAGGTGTCCTTCCAGAGTGTATTTCTTCCTTCCAGTGAAGACCTCTTGGAAGCCATGACCAATTTTTGTCCCTTGACATGGTGTTCTTCCAGAGCATTGTCCTCTTTGAATCCATGATCAAGAAGAGGTTACGAGGATAGTTTTTGCGTCTCTGAGGCAACCTCGTTAAAAAATGAAACAAAGGTCTTAGACCATGGTTTTTTTATTTCAAGCTCGTTAAAAAATGAAACCACTTATGAGGATAGTTTTTTCATCTCTGTGGCAACCTCGTTAAACAATGAAACAGAGGTTACGAGCATAGTTCTTGTTTCTATGTCAAGCTCATTAAAAAATGAAATAGTTTTCCCCCTCTCTATTTGAGTCAATTCCTTCATCTAGTATTTGAAGCTTCATTTCATTCTCCTTTGCAGTTGGATGACACGAAGCTTGGGGTGCATTTGCCTCAGCCTCTGGAATTCAAGCTGAAGTTAAGCCGCTAGTTTCTTAATCTGGGGGCTAAGTACCAACCATCCATGTGTTATGCGTTGGGAAGTCGCAAGCATATTTTTATATGGTTCAAGCTTGCGTAAAAATGAAACCAGGTCCAAGCATAGTTTTTTTTTGTTTTAAAGCTTGCGTAAAAATAAAAACAATCCCGAGCTTAGTCTTTGTTCTTTCTCATGCTCGTAAATACATGAGAATAAGTTACCGAGCTTAGTCTTTGTCCGTTCTTACGCTCGTAAAATCAAGAGAACGTGATCGAGCATAGTTTTATCACTTTTTCGGGCTCAACGAGGTTATACGAAAAAGGAACCCCCCTGGAGTCCTCTTTAAG
>ML818959.1:19962-32271 GCA_009831015.1 Picea engelmannii | reverse complement strand
GGCAGTAAGTGTCGCTCTTGAACATGACACCCCCTATTCATCATTTGAAGTCGGTTTGGGAAATCCATTTGTCTCTTTTTCGATTACTTACAAGGTCATTCCATGGGTCGTCTTTGAGTCAATGCTGCCAAATCATTGGTCGTTTCATTCATATGTTCAAGAGAAGTCCATCTGAAACCTATATTGAGTCGGCCATCTGCAGTTAACCATTGTCTCCATGTCGGCCTTCCCTGTGTCTAGTCCAATTTGCAAAGTACTTTGTTTCATCTTCAAAATCTATTATTCATTTCGTGTCATTGATGGGGGATACATCAAGGCCCTCCTGTGACGAGTTTTGTTCCGTTGACTTCAGCTCATTATCCGGAATCAAGACTTAGAAATTGTTTAGTACCTTGGAGCTTGCATGCCTTAATGGCAAGTTTCCTCGCTTTCGACAATGGGTTTACATAATTGACTCCTGATCAAAATATTCTGTCGGATGTTCGACATCAAATCATTTATTCACATTCGATGGATTGTACTATAGTACCTTGGGAGTCATTGACATCAATGGTGATTTCCCTCGCACTTGCTAACAGTTACATCGATGACCGGTAATCAAGTGGTTTCTGCCATGTTCGACTTTAACACATGTAATCACATGGTTAGATTCGTACTTTGGGTGATAAGATTGAAGACCCTAGATATTATCTTTGTGATCTAGGTTGCGATGGAGTATGCCTAATTTGCAACACATAGATCCATTGTGTATGATTCGTGGCTATGTCATCTTGATTTGAAATTTATCGCATAGATCCACAATGTATTCAGGTGGCTATGCTATATTGTGACGGCATGGATCCACAATGTATGATTGGTGGCCATGACCTTTGTTTATGATGTAATCAGTCTATGATCTGAGTATGGGAATGCCTACTTCAGAATTGGTATATGTGATATTCTGCAGATGCTTGGATGTTTGCAGGTTTCCGATTAGATGTGCTCTTGGTTCTTGACACACACATGCAGCTTACAAAGTCTATCGACTATCACTGGTTCCAATCTCAGAATTTGGGGGGAATTCTGTTATCCATAAATTTGGTCGTCATGATGATGTAACGATGATGGTGAACTCAGGCTCTTCATTAGAACTTTATCCTGAGAAAATTTACCTTTATCTCTTTCCAGAAATAACAGTTTTGAGGAAGGTTCCCAGGCTGTCAATACATTTTCCTATGAGAATGCATGATTCTTGCAGGCTACCTTAAGCCAAAGTGTGAGAAGTTCACACTGTGTATAACTGCTAGGGTGTGAACATCTTCTAAAGAAGGGAAAAAGATAAATTCTTGAACCTTCTATAAGGGAATCTTCTAGAAGGATGAGATGGCATTCGAATGGTTGTCTAAGTACTGGCTTTCCTATCCAAGTAACTAATTCATTCTCTCTTATATATTGAGAGGATTCTCATGGAAAAGGTTAGAAGCAAACTAGCAAGAGATTTATTGGAGAAGTAGTGGAAGATTGTGTGAAGGACTGATGCTACAACAACTAGGAATACTATCAAGGTTATCAAAAGTGGTTGATCTTCTTCATGCAAGTGAGCAAGTGTGTGTGTCATATCTAGGAGCCATAGAAAGAAGGTTTTCAACATCAAGGCTCAGGTTGTAATTATTGCTTTCTATCAATTTAATACAGTAATATGTCCCTTTCCCATAAAGATAATGTCACTTTATTGCATAACTCCTTAATCATATACATAGATTAATTGTTGAATATATTGAGTTGTTTTCACTTCAATTGGTTTGAGATGCCCTGGTATTGACGACACAAGAGCATTGGAGCGAAGCTGGACAATAGAGACCCAAGGAAGCGATCATAAGGTATGTTCATGATTCTTGCCTCCTGATTCATTCAATAGTTGAAATCTAGGGAAAGAGTATTATTGTGTCATTTTTTGTTCTAGATCCAGGTGGATCTAGGGAGATCGGTTTGTGTCTGCACTTACGGATTTATCCAATAACACCTACCGACCCCACCCTATGGACAAAACATACCTCCATCCTTGGCCCAGTATTGGAATCAGTTGATACAACATTCTCCTCAATCGACTGGGGGGCAACAATTTCTAGTTGTATCTTTTATACCCCCTAATATAGGCCAACCATATCCAGGTACATCCAATCCTATTTGGGGCTCGAATGCTCAAACCCATATCCCTATTCCAGGATACAATCCCATGAGCTACTATCCTCTCCATCCACCACCGAATCTGCCTGGGTCTTCACATTATATGCAGACTGCTTATGGTCTTACTGGTTTTCCGACAGGGCTTCCTCCCCAAAGCCACCAGTACCCGCATGTGAATCGACAGTTACCCTTCTTGGCCACTTTGGATCTCCCAGACTTGTCGAGGATTTTAAATGATCCCATTCGTCACTCTCCTCACTGGCCTGCTATATGAGCCAAGCTACCATTGGACATCCCTAAATTCGATGGCAAAGAGGGAGAGGACTCGAACAATCACGTGATGACTTTTCACCTCTGTTTCTCATCCAACTCGTTGATGGATGACTCTATTCGTTTACGTCTTTTTCAACGGACCCTCACAGGTTCTGCTGCAAAGTGGTATATAGAATTACCATGAGGTTTCTTCGCTGACTTCAATGCCCTAGCTATGGCTTTCCTCACCCACTACCAGTTACCGATCCGTTATGAAATGGGGACCAAGATTTTGAGTTCTTTCAAACAAAACAAGGCCACTCATATATCCGATCACATTCATGAGTGGCGACAGAGATGACGTCTCATTAAACTCGAACTCCCCGATCAATTGCTAGCAGAGTGGTTCAAAAAATCATTTGTGAATGACATCGGTCATGACATCGCCATGGGTGGAGTGGTCACGGAAGAGCAGGCCATAAGTCATGCTCAATACCTTGACCTCGTTTACTCACAAATGGGTACCCTTTACGACTGACTACCTGACGCACCTCGTCCTTCCACTTCCGCCACTTCAACTACTCCAGCTACTTCTCATGTAGCCGATGGTGTGATTGGCACTTTCCAGGTCCAACCACATTCCGCCTCAAGCACCAACCCCAAACCTGCTTCTTCTAATGTTCAGAATGCTCTGTCTCCTGCCCCTCCCACCAGAAAGACTTCTGAGGTAAATGCAGTTCAATCTACCTTAGCCGGTAAAAACAAATCCAAAAAGGGAAGGGGTAAGAATAAGGAGGACAAAAATACTCTAGAGCGAACCAAAACTCCACCTGTTGATGATTGGGATAAGCGCAAACCTCAATACCCTTATCTTATCTGTGGTGATGATCACTACACAAAGGATTGTCCACAACGCACCGAGGTCACTAAGTTCCTTCAAGGAGCCCCAAAACCACCTGCTCCGAACATTCTGTCCCAACCCTTCCCTTCTCAGCAATAGGCTCAATTGGTCATTCATGACCAACCCTCACCTTCTACTACATCCTATGTATTGATGTGTACTGGTGATTCAAAGCAGAATGAAACTGCACTCACCACTCGAGCCAAATATTATTCTCCCTCTAAAGAGAAGATTGATGAACTACCTCCTTCATTGGTACAACCCTCTCCCGTAACTCCACCTACCAATGGTCCTCTTCATCTCGAACGACCGAGCCTTGACACAGTTCTTCAACCCCCCCCAAAGGGAGTCATTTGGAAATCGGCTTTCAATCCTCATGCTTGTGCTGCCTATAACTACAACATTGTTGAAGATCTAGCCCAAGCACCTTCTGTGATGTCAGCCCTTGAAGTCCTTCAAAGTTGTCCCACTCAACGGAAGGCATTGTTGAAAGCTATCGGTGGAATCGACCTGATGGATACAAATTTAATAATTTTTGACTTGGAAGATCACATTCCAAGGTTACCCCCTCAACTCGCATTCCAGATCCAAGTGATTGTCTCTGACAAAAACATTTGTCGAACCGCTATCGATGAGGGTGCCTCAACGTGTGTCATGTCTCTTACTTGCTGGAAAGCCATTGGCTCTCCCTCTTTGAATGAATCCCAGAACACTCTCAAAGCATTCAATGGCTCTGGTTTTAAGCCCTATGGTGTCCTTCCTTCATTGCCAATTACGTTAGAAGGAAAAACGGTCCAAGTCAAAGTGGAAGTCTTTGACGCTCCTCTTGATTACAATCTTCTGCTTGGCCACAGCTGGATCGATTCCATGCTCGCATTTGTGTCGACCCTTTTTCGTGTGGTACATTTCCCACATCAAGGGAAGGTAGTCACTGTCGACCAATTAGCCTTCTTTCACTCCAATACCCATACTGGCAATGTACCGTTCATCGCTAAAACCCCACCAGGTTATGAGAACGCCAGTTTCAGCCTTCTCAAGGAATCTTTGTTAATGGGTACTTTCCCCATTCCACCACTCGATGTTCCACGCTTGTCCATTGCTTCAATCAACATGATCTCTACCTCGCTTCACAGAATTCATGCATCTCACAACCCATGGATAGTACCTAATCCTGGAGATAATCTTTGTTACGGAAACGAAATGTCGTTAAGTGCAACCGAATCCGCCTATCAGGCCATTCAATTAGCAACCCCTTCTACCCCCTCTCTTGGTGAGTTATCTCCAGATCCTTTCTGTGTCATTTTTCCCATTGATGAGATGATCATGTCTGTCATGGAGGACACCCCTTGGGATGATGGACATCATCATTCGATCCTCTTTCTGGAGCAACATACCATTGAGAACTACCAATGGATCTCGACCCCATCGACCGTTGTCTTCATCTCAACCATTCCCGGGTCCACACACGATGTGTTTTCCAAAGGGAACTTAAGAAATATCTCGCCCACTATTCCCATCAATATATCCATCAAACCTGGAACCGTAAAAAATGTCCATATCGGAGCTTCATGTTCCCCTGATGAAATCGTCACCTATACGTCCCTTTTCAAAGAATTTTGTGACATCTTCGCCTGGAGCTACAAAGAAATGCTGGGTATCGACTCTGACATTGTGATACATGAGATCAAGACATACCCCGATGCTAAACCCATCCAGCAATGCCTTCGTCCAGTTTACCCACATAAAGCGGCTGCTATCAAGCTCGAAGTCGAGAAACTTCTCAAAGCCAGTTTTATTTACCTAGTGGCCCTCACTGACTGGGTTTCCAATCTTGTCCTGATCGATAAGAAACAAGGCACAATCCGTGTATGCGTTGATTATAGGGATATCAACAAATCTTGTCCCAAAGACAACTTTCCTACCCCTTTCGTCGATCAGATTGTCGACGATTGCGTCGGAAGTGAAATCTTCTCTCTGATGGATGGTTTCTCCGGATATAATCAAATCAACATTGTTCCTGAGGATCAACATAAGACTGCTTTTATTTGTCCTTGGGGTACTTTTGCCTACCGGAAACTCCCTTTTGGTCTCAAGAACGTTGGCGCAACTTTTCAACACGCTATCTCTTATTATTTCCATGATATCAAGAACATCGTTCAACCATATCTGGAAAATTTACCCGCTCACTCAATGCACCGAGTCAATCATCCAACCCACCTCCGAGCCATTTTCGTCCGCTGTTGATTTTACCATATACGTTTGAATCCTCATAAGTGTGTTTTCTGCATGGAATCTGGCCGCCTTCTAGGATTTATTGTTTTTCATCAAGGGATCAGGGTAGATCCTTTAAAGGTTAAGGCAATCCTTAATCTCCCTCCTACTTCTACACTTCGCCAATTGCAAAGTTTGCAGGGGAAAGCAAACTTTCTTCGTCGTTTTATCCCAAATTACGCCGAGATAACTCGTGGATTTACGCAGCTCCTAAAAAATGGGTTTGAGTTCGTCTGGGATACCATCGCAAACAAAGCTTTTGAAGCTTTGAAATTGTCCCTTACACGTGCTCTGCTTCTCTTTCCCCTCGATTACAGTCGCGATTATTTCCTCTACCTTGTAGCCTCGAATTACACCATTGGCATGGTTCTTGTCCAAGAGGATGATGCTAATGATGAACATGTTATCTATTACTTGATTCAAAGTCTAACGCCTACCGAAACCAAGTATTTACATGTCGAAAAACTGGCCTTGGTAGCCATCCAAGATGTCCAACACTTCTGGCACTATATCCTCTCGTGCAATACTACAGTGGTTTCTAAATGCAACCCTATGCAACACATTCTCACACATCAATTGCTAGGGGGAAAATACTCCAAATGTATCTTCATACTCCAGGAGTTTGACTTGGAATTCGAACACACCAAGTCCAAGAAGTACTTAGTGTTTGTTGAGTTGATATGTGACTTTCCCTATTCTGAAACGGAAAATGTAGCAGTTGATTCATTACCCGATGAATCCCTTTTCCTCATCAGCACTGATGATCTTTGGTATGGTGATATCATCATATATCTCCAAACCCAGACTTTTCGGTCAACTTTGTCTAGTACTGACTGACTTCGAATACGTTACCAAGCCTGTCAATATATTATCCAAAAGGGATACTCTTTATCGTCGGGGGATTGACTCAGTTTTTCGACGCTACCTCACGTTCGACGAAGCCGAGAAAGCTCTGAATGACTGCCATTCTAGAGCCTGTGGTGGTCATATGTCTGGGTATGCTAATGCCCAGAAGATCTTATGAGCAGGGTATTTTTGGCCTTCTTTATTTAACAATTGCATCGTCACCATTCAAAAATTCCATGCTTGTCAGACCTATAATCATAAGATATGGCTACATCCCGCTCCTCTTCACCCTATGGTCTCCGTTGGTCCCTTTGTGAAATGGGGCATATATTTCATGACATGTCACCCCCACACAGCTGGGGGGCATGGATACATTATTGTACCTGTATATTACTTTACGAAATGGGCCGAGGCGATGCCAACATTTGACAACACTGGAAAGACCACAACATTATTCATTTTTAATCACATCATAGCCCGTTTTGGTGTTCCTCAGGCTATCATCACTGATCACGGTAGCCACTTTCGAAACTTCATGATGTCTGAACTTACTGAAAAGTTGGGTCTTCACCATGAAAACTCAACGCCCTATTATCCACAAGCCAACGGCCAAGTCGAAGCAATTAACAAAGTTCTCATAACTATGCTCCGACGAATGATAGGGATTCAAAAAACAAGTTGGCACACAATGTTGTTCTCGGCATTATGGGATTACCGGACATCCGTCAAGTCCGCTACTGGGTTTACACCTTTCCAGTTAGTCTATGGTTTGGAAGACATTCTCCCGATTGAATGCGAGATACCCTCTTTAAAACTAGTTGTTGAACTCTTACCAAACACTTCCACTGAAGAAGAACGTCTATTGTATCTTATGCGATTAGACGAAACTCGATGTGATGCTACCCTAGTCATAGAAGCTCAGAAAAAACGTGTCAAGGCCCAATACGACAAACATGTCAAGCCTCGCATTTTCTCCGAAGGAGATCTCGTTCTCCTCTATGAACAAGATCGAGATGTGCTAGGAGCTGGAAAATTCGAAGCCATGTGGCAAGGTCCTTACATCGTTAGACGAGTTTTTCCAAAAGGGGCTTATGAGTTAGTAGATTGCGATGGTATACCTTTAAGTGAACCTAGAAATGGGTTGTACTTGAAGAAGTACTATGCATAAGATCACCTGTGCATGAGTACCTGTATTTTTATTGTATCATACTTCTTGTGTGTTACTGTAGCTTGCTTTTGTCATTATCTGGTCTCTGCCCTTATGTGACGATTTTGTTTGATTTCCAAATGTCGGAGTCTTTTCTACCCTACATTGGCTTCACTGATGGCACTAGCCGTAGTACTCAGAACCTTGCTTCCGCTGCATGGGAAATTTACACCCCTACAAATGAACTTGTCTCCTTATGAGGTGTGTGCCTCGGTCGTGTGACCAACAATATTGCAGAGTATAGCGTTGTTATCGAATTTTTGATTGATGTTATCTCGCTTGGAATTCATCATTTGGTTGTGCGACTCGATTCGCAACTCGTAGTACTACAATTAAGTAATGTCTATACTATTCGAAGTCCTACCTTGTTATGGGTGTATTTGCGAATTCGCCTCTTGGAATGTTATTTTGATTATATTGAATATCAACATATTCCTAGACGTCTAAATAAATTAACTGATGCATTGGCTAACTATGTATTAGACAGACATTTGGATCATTTATAAATCAATCACATCAATTTTCACACAACACAAGATAAACCAGTAGAAGTCGTATGTATATATAATGATCAAAAGAGTTTTTACAAAAACGTTATGTCCGAGGACCAAAATTTCAAAATCTGAAGCTCATAGCTTCTACAAAGTGACATCATGGATGATGTTCACGGTAACACATGACTGCCCAGGCAACCCTACAAAGCAGTCGGCCAATAGACTCTGACACTCCTACTATATAACGTTGATAACATCGTGGAACCTCTCCAAGAGGCATGTCCGGAATATCTGCTGTCAAACCCTCTAGGTTTTGTTCCACCGCTTCATAATCCTCAGCATCCCATCGTGGCACTGGCGCTACCTCTCCTCATCGCTGAATAGGAGAAGTACCAAGAGGTCAATAAGGTACCACATCTATGTCATCAAAAAGAATTTTGTATTTAGACCTTGGACGAACATTAAAAAAAAACATTTTCATATGATAAAATTCACAAAAACATTTAAAAAGAAAAAAAATTGTGTACTTCTTACCAAGTTCCCCCCACTGAGCACCCTCAGGTAGGACCAAGTCCATATCTCCTCGAAAATCCAACTCGGCATAAGCATAATCATCGACCATCAGCATCTGTGGTTACAACCAGTCAAAGAAGGTATCATCATATTTGATAATTGGTCCAGCTATGTGTCGGGCCATGAGCTGACACCATCTCAACATTCTTATATATGTTGGAGCCGGTAAATCCCACTCAACCTGCAGCCTCGGTAAGGGAACCCTCTCAAGAAAGAAGGACACTAACAAAGACTCGTACCCGAATTGCTTCAGGTCACCTCGTCTGCATTTGGTCAACTGCCTCTTCATGCTACGAAGCACTGCATATACCCAGTTAAAAACCCGAGGCTCAGTACACTCTATGGCATACTGAAAGTAGCTCTGGAGAGCCATGTGAGGATCGGATCTCCCAGCCATACGAGCAATGGTGAACAAAATAGTGTGGAGGGTCAAATCCCGCACTCCCCAAATAGAAACTTTCCCTTTGCTCCTCTCTGCCTCTGGAACACAGTGCAAGCGACAATACTCACTCATGGGTAGCCCACCACCTCTGCTACCAGTCAGGCTCACATGATACCCATGTCATGACAACCCTGTCAAGAAGTAAATGTCCTCAATATCCAAGGACAATGTGTCGACCCCTACATGGAATACTTGTTGATCGGGATCCCACATATGCACAAGGTACTCCAATAACCTGACTTGGGCCCTCATGCCTGGGATATGAAAGAACTTCAGAAGACCATAGTCTCATAAAGCAGCAATGGTGGCCTCACCTACGAGAATGACCCATTCTCGCAGGTCCCGTGTGGCTGGCCTACGAGAATGGCTGAGCGTGACTAAAACCCCCAAAACAAACTCAAAATTGTGTTTTTTGCCAATGAAAATGAAAAATTAAACCATGAAAAGGTAGAGGACAAAGAGCCTACCTCCCTGTCGTATATGGTTCGTCGAATGAATGCTCATAACTCCCACAATCAAATGCCAAAGTTCAAGGGTAAAAGAGGGGTTTTTTGGGCTCAAATAGTGGTAAAGTCAAAATGGTTATGGTAAAAAGGACTTTTACCTCTTTTATATTTACTTTTACCATTTGTTTGGATTTTATAAATTGTTTATTTATTAAAACCTAATGACTAATTCCCTTTTGATTATGAATTTTGTAGGCGTAACGGCTTTGATGTTTAGACACAGGGATGCAGATATATTTTTTCTTCATTGCATGTTTCGATTGTTTTTTATGGTTTTTGTACAAAACTTCGAGCTTAGTCTTTGTCTGTTCTCACGCTCGAAAATACATGAGAACACGATCGAGCACACTTTTATCAATTTTTCGGGCTCAACAAGGATATACGAAAAAGGAACCCCCTTGGAGTCTCCTTTAAGCTCTTTTCAGACTCTCTAAACATGAAAAGATAGCCGAGCAACCTTGCTATTTTCACACTCGATAAAGTATTTGAAGAAAGCATATGTTGGGTGATAATTTATCTCTTTTCAGTCTCATCAGACTATTTTACAAAAAAGGAACTGAGAGAGTTCTCTTTTAAGTGTTTTTCTAGACTCTATAATCATGAAAAACCTTCGAGTTTTCTATCTTTGGACTCATTAAACAAACATCGACAGACCCATAATGGGACCGAACCACTCCTTCCTAGGGTTCGTTAAACATACTCCGAAGGATAAGCTTATATCAACAAGCATATGTTATCCTCCTCAATCTTGCGTAAAAATAAAGAGGTACTCGCCAGAAATGGTGGGGGAAAATTTGGGAAAGGGATGTGTTCTCGTATCCATATTAATTGGCAGTAAGTGTCGCTCTTGAACATGACACCCCCCTATTCATTATTTTAAGCCGGTTTGGGAAATCCATTTATCTCTCATTCAATTTGCTACAAGGTCATACCATGCGTCATCTCTGAGTCAATGCTGCCAAATCATCGGTCATGTCATTCATATGTTCAAGAGAAGTTCATCTAAAACCTCTATTGAGTCGGCCATCTGCAGTTGTCCATTCTCTCTGTGTCGGCCTTCCCTGTGTCCAGTCCAACTTACATCATACCCTGTTTCACCTTCAAAATCTGTTACTCATTTCATGTCATTGATGGGGGATACATCAAGGCCCTCCTATGACGAGTTTTGTTCCGTAGACTTCGACTCATTATCCATAACCAAGACTTAGAAATTCTTTGGTACCTTGGAACTTTCATGCCTCAATGGCAAGTTTCCTCGCTTTCGACAGTGGGTTTACATCATTGACCCATGATCGAAAGATTCTGTCAAATGTTCGGCTTCAACTCATTCATTCACATTTGATGGATTGTACTAGTGTACCTTGGGAGTCATTAACATTAATGGTGATTTCCCTTGCACTTGTTAACGGTTTCATCAGTGACCGGTAATCAAGTAGTTTCTACCATGTTCGACTCCAACACATGTAATCACATAGTTAGATTCTTACTTTTGGGTGACGGGATTGAAGACCCTGGATATTATCTCTTTGTCCAGGTTGTGATGGAATATGTATAATCTACGACACATAGATCCACTTTGTATGTATCGTGGCTATGTCGTCTCAATTTGAATTTTCTCGCATAGATCCATAGTGTATTCCTGGTGGCTATGCTATATTTTGATAGTGTGGATCCACAGTGTATGATTGGTGGCCATGACCTATGTCTATAATGTCATCCGTCTGTGATCTGAGTATGGGAATGCCTACCTCAGAACTAGTATGATATTCTGCAGATGCTTGGTTGTTCGTAGGTTTCTGATTAGGTGCGCTCCTGGTTTCCGACATACACACACACACAATTTACAAAGTATTTCGGTTGTCACTAATTCTGGCCTCATACTTTGGGGGGCATTCTGTTACCCATGATTTTGGTCATATTGATGATGTATTGATGATGGTGTACTTAGGCTCCTAATATGAACTTTCTCCTGAGAAAAGTGATATTCATCTCTTCCCATAAAACATACTTTTGAAGAGAGTTTGTAGGTTGCTTATATCCTAGGGTGCGAGAATGACCAATTCTCGCAGGCTTCCTTCAACTAGGGTGTGAACTTATCATACTGTGCTACATAGCTAGGGTGCAAACTTTCTCTCAAGCTTGGAAAAAGATGAAGTCTCGATGGTTCTAGAAGGGAATCTTCTAGAAGAATGGGTTGGCATTCGAATGGTTACCCTTTTACTGATTTCCCTGATATTGTGGGATCATTCTTATCCAAGTAACCATCTCATCTTCTCCTATAAATTGATAGGATTCTCATGGAAAAGGTTAAGAAAGATTAATTGGAGAATTGGTGAAAGAATTGTGTGAAGAACCTAGCTTGAACAAGAGCTTGGAGACTCTAGCAAGTCTATCAAGAGGAATTGGATTTTCTTCATACAAGGATTGAGCAAGTGTGTGTGTTGGAGCCAAGAGCCACCGAAAGGAAGCTTGCGACATCAAGGCGATTAGTTTGTATCTTCTAATTTCGATTAATATGATACAGTGGCATGTCCTTTTCCCATAAAGTCATTCTTACTTTATTGTGTAATTCCTTGATCATACACATAAGTTGATGATTGAATATATTTTGCTATCTTCACTTTGGTTGGTTTGTGTTGTCTTGGTCTTGA